>OZ024823.1:98707311-98857345 GCA_964016985.1 Anodontia alba | reverse complement strand
CTCTCAGATGGGCAGACATAATACAACCACAAACGCTAATGGAAAATTTCTCTGCATTTCTACATTTTGCGTCGATATTGACCATATTGACGCGGAATGTAGAAAAAGGTATATTTCTGGATTTTGTGTTGAGGCTAAAACAAAATGTTGTTTTCTATTAGCACCAATGCAAACTGTAGAAATCTACATTTTGTGCTGTAACAGGCGTCGAATTGACATCGTGTGTTATAAACCTAATGTGCTTCATTTACAAATCATCTTGACATACAAGGATACATTTGATACCGACACGACAAAGGAAATCATCCGTATTTAGAACTATTTATCTGTGATATAAATCCACCGTTATTTTATTAATCATCTAATGGATTTTCCTCTGACATAGTATCATATAAATCGCCACGGGAGACGGAAGATTTATTAGTGGGATATGTTCTATCATATAAGCCATATCATGCAAGATGACCAAGACGAGAGAGTATAATAATTGCTCTGAATATTTGATCACTTTAACATCTTAATCTATTTATTCTAAATTTTGAACAGGTCCATTTGGCTATATTTGGTGATCTCTGTAAATTGTGCTGACGGAACAATGTGGGTGTTGATCAAATTACTAGCCCTTTTGGGAGTAACTGATATGGGTCTACACTGTTTGCTGAGCCCTTAAAGTTAGAATATTTAGGGTAAATTTGGTATATACCAGAAAAGACATTAAGGGGGAGCCGAACAATAATGGCACGTGAACTTTCCATTAACTGGGTTAAAGCAATTTATGAGTACGTTTAATCCATTTATGGCGGGTGGCCTCTTCTACCTTAATTCTTTGTACCGGCTAGTTGTATTATTGTCATATTTTATAGAAGTTCCTGTATTTAACGCAAACAATGTAGACCCTGATCAGACGCCGCGTTTCTTATGGAACGCTTGGCATATATGGGCTGAGAGGATTTGAAACACTAGGTAGATCCCCCCCCCCCCCCCCCCCCCCCCCTCATTTTTACAAGGAGACAACTTTTGTACCGCTTGTTTACTTTCCTGCCCACCAAATCCCTTTTGAAAACGGACTCTACTCTATAAGGAAAAACTTGCTCCTGAGGAGGAAAAACAATTTTGTCAGGGCTACAGTATTATCCTGCTCCCCCCCCCCCCCACTCCGCCCCCTCCCCTGGAAGTGTATAGATTCTCCTAAAGTATCAGAAATTGTGATAGTATTTATCAGCGTATATAAAAAGATTTATATTTTCCCTAAAATATTCACAGAATGATCAAAGGAACATGATATTAATTAAGCAGGTTCAGAAAAAGTTTGAATGATAATTTTGACTTCTTAGATTTCCTGAAGCAAATTAGTTGCCTTACATGCGTTTTTGGTGAAAATCCTTCTCCTGAGTATGAGGGTTTTTTATTTCAAAGTTAACCCTTAAAGCACTAAGCAAAATGGTAGCTGAAGACATTATATGTTTTATTTTTTATTGTTATTTTTTTAAGAGAAAGTCAGATTTGACATTTTATGTGAAATCGTCTGCTTTACTTTAAGGGTCACACTACCAAATTTGTGTTGTTCTCGTTTAATACTACCATCAAGAATTATGGAATACATCCACCAAACATTACTTCGTGTCTTAAACTAGTTTGTTGATTTCAGGAGAAATTATGTGCCTAAAGTGTATCAAATGAGGTCGACAAGAAACCATTCAACCACTCAGAATTATTTAATGACGCTATAACAGCCCTCATATTTTTTGAAGAAGAAAGTCAAATTGCACACCATGTATGGTCAAAGACAAATAACAGAATTCATTACATTTGTTGGGATATACAACCCCTTCTTTCGTTGATGATTAAAATTACACAGTTATTGCAATAATTGAACTGTGTTTATTGAAATACCAGATTATATGTCAAATGCATGATATATAATGATGCGCAATGCGAAAAGGGCCCTTATGCAATTTGCAGACAACGCAGGCCCAGATCAGCCTGCGCGAATCAGGGCCTTCGTTGTCCGCTTACAGAATCAATAGATACTGTAGTATATAACGACGAACTGAGAATGCTTAGATCAGACTGCATGGATGCATAGACTGATTTGGACCTTCTCTGTTCGCATATAACATAAGAGCCATTTTCCCATCTTATGTGTAGTTTATACTTTCTGGTCCTTTGGGATCAATGAGCCTATTTTGGAATATCAATCAAGCAGGTACTAGAAGGCATGAGCAATATTGCATGTTACAGGAACCGGAAGCATAAATGTTACTGGGGGCTCAAACCAGTTGTAATCCCGCTAAACCTTACCCTTATTTATGAGGTGTGTTCAATAAATGGAGCGTTCATTGCAGCACTCGAAGGGCTGGTAATTGTCTTGTTGAACGACAGTAGGCACTCGGTCAATACTTTATTTTTATTTTTTAATTTCCATTGATTATTCTGAGCCGCGGTAAATATCACGAAAAATCATCTTTCGGACTTTTCGTTTTAAAGAAAATGCTGCAATGAAAATTTATATCAAAGGAAAGTAAAAGAAAATGGCTGCGCTTTGTAACTAGCCAATCAGGTAAGTCGCCATATTGGTAAACTAATGCGATACACCTCTCAGCCTTTTCTCGTGAGAGCTCACGGGATTGCGCTCAGAAAGAGCACAACCGGTCGCTCGGCGAACGCTCGCATTATTGAACTCCTCTCTGGTGCAGCTCCAAAATACAAACAGGGCCCAGTTGTTCAAAGGGTCGTTAGCTTAACGAGCTCGTTAAAGGTCATTTCGTTAACTGTTCTAGCGGATTCAATATACAATATTCTGATAATTTTTGCTGAAAAAATGTAAGTAGCTACTCATATTTTTTTCAGCAAAAAAATTCAGCATATTTGCGTATCACTTATTGTAAATTTTAACGAATTGTTAACTAACGACGTCGTTAGCTTTGAACAACTGGGCCCAGATGTTTGTTCCGCATAGGTTGTCCTCTACCTCTTCAGTGAAACATCACAGTGAAACCTGTTAATCGCAAAAACTGTGATGAAACGAAGCAAAAGGCTAACCACTAACATGTCACGGGCCCGACATTGATAGTCAGGTTGAAATAGGAGGGAGTTGCCATTTAACCTAAGGACCGACTCACCGTCATGCAATAAAAGAGGGAAGCAAAGTTATCAACCATAGTTGTGTTAATAACAATGCATGCAGTTTGCCACAGAATATGTTGTAACATATATTTTTGTAACGAGTAACAATCTTTTTAAATTGTTCCGAAAAATCAGTTTTGCCAACAATGTTTCTGAATTGATAAACAATGGTAGGGTCTGTTATCTGTTTAACTTAGTGATCTAGAAATTTCCTTAATTGTTTCAGTTTGATATTGTAAAATGTTAACAGTGGCAGACAGTGTACACTCTGATCAGATGATTAACCCTTTCAACCCTGAAGCTCTGAAATAGACTATTCCATCTTTGAATTAGGCACGTCCATTATTTTAAACAGGGGAATTAGTCAAAATCATTATCAGGATGACAAACAGCGTTGATCCTAATGAGACGGCTCGTTACGAGCCGTCTCATCAGGATAAATACTGTTTGCATAGTTATATGTACCGGTCCACAGGGTTTGTACTATTCGCCGAGGTCCCTTTTCGAGGACACTAGACATAAGATGGAAGCTTTTTGTCTTCAGACTATTCCAGATAGACAATAAATCGCACCGCTGTTGAATAATTGATGCTAAAGGCTTTTAGTAACCGGAAATACTGTTGAACCGTGGGCTAGGTCAAATCATTCACTGCAGATACATCGGGGTCAACACATATAAGGTCAAAAGCAGATCTGTTATTTGTCCTGAAAATACCTTAAGTATTTGGACTGACAGGTCTGAGCAAATAGTATAGACCCAGATCAGACGCCACAGGATGCGGCGTCTGATCAGGGTCTACACTGTTTGTCCTTCACCCAGCGGTTTTCAGACATATTAAGAGGAAGTAAAATGGACCTGTACTAATTTTAGAAGTGGTACGGTAAAGAGTTAAAGTGTCCAAATATTCAAGGTAAATAAGGTATCTGTATGGTCGTTTTTCAACACAACGTCCTACTGAATAGTGTTTTGTGATATCAACAGAACAACCATCTTTGTACTTCCTCTTGGTATGTACTGGTAAGAATATTTGAGAGAAATTTGTGAAATATAATGCATAGAGGCCGGTGCAATGTGAAATGTTTAAGACCGTGAGATATTTCAGAACGCATGCGCAAACATAACCGGATATAGAGGAAGGACAGGGTGTAAGAATATTTCTTCCCCAGTTGCCGTACTGTTTTGCTGTAGTCTGTCCGGAACTGTATTAGGATTAAGGGTGAGAGTTGATACCCAGAAAACCAGGTTAAAGCCGCTTCTCTCTCTCTTTTGCCACATCCAACAGTTTTACGGCAATAAGCACTCTGTCGATTTGCAGGTTACCGTCATAAAATAAGCAATTTAGGGATATACTTGTAGATTTTCTTCCTGTTTGACAAGAGAGATACCTTTTAAGACTTCCTGTTTGTTTTCCTGCACACAAAGACTTCTGAAAAGGCTTGCATTCTAAAAGAAAACAATGCTCCAAAAGGGAGTAGGCTTTTTCCTTTTAAAGTAGAACCCTTCCAGAAGGGAGGCAAAACCATTCTGACAGAGTTGAATTTCCTGGAATTGTAATAATTCCCTTTGAAATGCGGGTATTAATATATTTATATAAGTCGCATCATAAAACTGTGGTTTTGAGACATATGGATACAGCAAATGCCCATATTGTGTGGCGTACCAGGGCTTCTTCTTTCCATGCATTCTACAGGAGCCAATGATTCTGTAAGCGGACAGTAAAAGCTCAGATTATATTAAATGCTCAGGCTTATCAGTTTGAATATGACATTTTCCCTCCTTTTTCTTTTTCTCCTTTTACCTGAGGAATCGATGTCTGAGCCGAGGCACAGAATTTCCAACAACAATGCAAGTGCGCTCAGCGAAGACTCAGCTCAGCCTGCGCAGATGCAATGTTAATCTTGTAGGAAATGCTTTTCCCCGGCTCCTATTATGTGCCCTGCAGACTTATTATTGAATTAATACGTTATTATTCGTCTGCCTACCTGCGTCTTTGCTTGCTAAAGGACCCGTGGGACCAAATTTCATTTACTTGATTAAAATAACCATGGCAACCAAATCCAGTATTGTTTTAGTGATGGTAATTCTGTTTGATATATTATTATTATTCATATACAAACACTTTTTACTGACATTTTCCTTCTATACACATTTTTACTTTATGATTTTACATGGAAGTGCAGATATTACTCTAAAGAATTACAAGAACTCCTGTGCATTCGCGTAGTCTGATCCGAATCTCCATTGGGCGCATTTCGGATAGCCAGTGATGCAAAGTTTCTCTTAAGGACAACGAAGACTGGCCAGACTTTGCAAATACACAGGCTGTTTGAGTTTTCGTCGGGCGCACATGCCAGACTTTACTTTATTTTACGGTCCATATATTCTGGTGCCCAATGATTTTATATGCACCGAAGGCACATTTTCACATGGCGAGGATAATGATAGCCATTTGTAATGCAATATTCACCCATTTATGCCGAATGGACTCCTCTACATCAACTCTTTGGACCGATCCATTTCCAATATACGGGTGTCTGGTTAGTTTTTATTATTACCATGTTGTTTATGACTTTCTAAACTTAAGGCAAACAGTGTAGACCCTGATCAGACGCCGCAGGATGCGGCGTCTGATCTGGGTCTTCACTGTTTGCCAACGTCTCGTTTATGGGAAGCTAGGCGTAAACGGGGCAAGCAAGTCTTACTTCATCATGGTCGATAGAAATTCCTTCCTCTGTAATTGCACGACGATGGGTTTCAGACTGTACGTTGGTGCCGACCTAAACCTTTTATTAAGATGAGTTGATGTCTGATATTATGTCTTTGTTCAGGCTCTTCACTGTTTGCATCAATTGCAAGAAATGAAGCGTTAAATGGAACAGTCTGAAGATCCCGTTCAGGAGTATTTTCCCAGCATACACTCAGAGACAACTGACCCACCAGTGTTGTCAGTGCTTTGATTGCTACCGGCCGTTCCAAGGCTGTGGTTCTAGCGTTGTTCGTTTTTTAGGGAGCCTCGTGACTGTTCGCTGCGGGTTTTATTATTATTATTATTATTATTATTACTACTATTTTGTCACCTTTGTCGTTATACTGGTGTGTTTGGTGAGTCCTATCTGACATTGTGATCGCGTCGTTGGAAAAGAGGGAGCTGGTTGCTTAGCCCTTGTCATGCTGAATAAATTAGGATGCCACGCCCACTCCTAATTTTCAGCCAATCACATTACTTGATCCAGATTGCTGATACAAATTCATATACAGAATGACAAACAGTGCAGTTCCAGGTCAGTTGGCTTCTTTAGAAGCCAACTGATCTGGATCTACACTGTTTGCAAAGGCAGGTTAAATCCGGGTTCAGCAGGACCAGGGTTAGTATTGTTGTTGGTTTGTAACATGTATACTGTCCTCGCGGTTTGTTTGCTCCTACTCTAGGTGGCATTGATAAGCTATGTTCTGTGAGTGTGGCTCTTCCTGAAAATCTGCTACGAGTATACTATTACAGTCGAACTTTAATGGCTCGATTATCTTTGGGAATGGGTTCGAGATATGGGTAGTTCGAGCCACTGATGATTAATCATGGCGCAAGGTCAGGCAGCGAATGACGATAATTTAGGGAGCTCATTTCGATCTTCTACGCAACAATCGTATGATGATTGTAATTAGAATCGCCTCGATGAGGCGATTCTAATTACACACAACATACAATTTTATGACAAAATAAGACAATTTCCCTAGATATTTCTTTTTCTTGAGCTATCGACAGAATTTCGTAGGGACTAAAAACGAATTCGAATTAGCCATGGTAAACGAGCCATCGGTGTTCGAGCTATTGAGGTTCGACTGTATTTACTATTGACGTTTTTTTTGTCAGATCACCTGAACGTTCTCATGTATTCGTCATAAGCTGTCAGTCATAACTGACAGAAGCAGTGTGAAATTGGTTGGAATTTGAAAAATTACACAACACTGTCAATTAAAGGATTTAATAAATAACAGAAACTCTGCCATGTCAAGATAACGATCAGGATAAACAACAACACATTATTATAAGATTAACAAATATAATAAAATGGCAAATACGAAAAAAAGTGGTGAAATGTGAATACCAAATAATAAAAGAATCATTGTAAAACAAGCTGAGAAAGCTTAATGTGTAGATGCAGGATAAGCCCAGTGGGCACACAACGTTAAAATGACGTCGTGTCAACGTCGATGCGACGTGATCACGTCGCATCGACGTAGATACGACGTCATTTTGATATTGTGTGCCTGCTGGGAGCCTTCCAGGTGACGGGCGGGGTCCCTCTGACAAGATGTATTTAATTCCCGTCTCAGAGAATACACTCTTAAATGAGCGATTTTTTTCACAGGGTATATATCAATCCAATCTCAAAGTGGAGCTACTCTTAACGCAAAGATAAAAAATGTATGATAAAAAATAAAAATGTCTGATTAAAAAAAATGCCAAACGAGTAGACAAATAAACAAAATTAATTTAATGGCGTTTAAATATACAAGGGGTGACATTTTACACGTAATAAAATAAGATCATGTCTTACTTTAGTGTCGATGGCCACGTCGTCTAAAGTAGCAAAAACAACAACGTTATAGTTTGCGTTACATGGATTATTTTTACTCTCTCAACTTATGGCAGCGACTCTCTTCTTTTCCCATCCATAGTGGAGAAATAAACTTCAGAAAAAATTATAAATGGTTTTGCCGTGGGTCGAACCCAGGCCAAGCAAACTGGTAAGTGTTTGTATGGCGCGGGTTCGACCCCAGGCAATACCATTCCAAACATTTTATTTTAGACTGGTACATTTAATTTTGTGTTTGTTTGTTTTATTCATTAACAAAAGTGGACAAGTATCATTTAATGCAACTGTTCCGCTTTCCAAATACACTAAATATTAGACTGTAGTCATTACCTTTTATGTATACACACAAATCATGGACGTCATCTGGGGAACCAGTGACTAGTATACTTTCGGTAAGAAATAAAAACAAGAGGCCCATGAGCCACAATTCGCTCACCTGCATATTTGCAAATGCCATGCAGCAGTCTTCCTGTATTGCCACAGCAACTTGGACACAAATTTAACAATACCATTAAAAGGTCAAAGGTCGTCCTAGTCTCATCATTTTAACAAACTTGGTAGACCTTGAGTCCCCAGTGCTGTATACCAAGATTCAGCCTCAAAGCTTTCTTAGTACTAAAGAAGAAGATTTTAAGTTTTTTTTACTATATATGGGCATGGCAGCCATCTTGTTCAGTGATGCAGAACAATTTGAACAAAGTGTCAACATCCCTTCGACAGAAGGCCCTATGTGATATCTGGTGAAAATTGGTCGTGGTTTTAAAGAAGAAGCAGTTTAAAGATTTCATGATTTTATACCTGCATATAGCACAGGGGCAAGAGCAGATAGTCCCCAGGGGCAAAAATTTGTTCCTAACTAAAACGTTTTGGTATACAGCATCGGGACGACGGACGCCGGACGACGGACGGCAAGTGATCATAACAGCTCATCCTGAGCCTTGCTCAGCTGAGCTAAAAGCGGGTCTGATAAAAAAAAAAGTGCAAGAATATGGAATCTGGTCGGTATCTTCGCTGTAAGGATATATTGTAAGTTATCTTTCATATCTCTTCACTGGAATTCATACATGTATGTGGGATTATCTGGTTTGTCACAATGATAGGTCTGAATATTATATTGGTCCCCTATTTGTCTTGATATGTCTAGATTCACAACCACTCGTGTAGAAATAAAGCTATAAACAGTATAAATGCTTGCGCTTTCATGACATTTTATCACAACTAAGCATTGTCTTCATACTCTATCACAAGTAATGATTTTTTTGTTCAAACTTTTAGCACTCTCTGGGTTAATTCAGCAGACGAAAAATTGGTTAAATTTCTTAGCTGTTCAAGAAAATGGGTTTTGGTACTTCATGCAAATCAGCTCCTCAGGAGCCAGTTTGCATGAAATACCAAATTTTATTCTCTGGAGATAAAAGTATCTAAAAATGTCGTCTGCTAAGATTTTACCCATTATGCTAAGCGTACATATGAACCACAACATAAGAAAAGGTTACTTGCGTCATAGCCTTCCCCCCACCCCCCACCCCCACACACACCCTCCCCCGCGCCAGATCGGTCTTCGCTTTGCACAGTTTGCCCAGCGGGCACATGACGTTTATACAACGTCGGCTCAACGTCATAACGTTGCATCGACGTTGAGCCGACGTTGTATTAACGTCATGTGCCTGATGGGTTGGCCAGGGCATTTTCTCTTCGCCATTATTTCTGTACTATCCAACGATTGTGTAAGATGAAAACGAAGTCCTTGTGCTGACAGCGGGGCTGCACAGGTCGATCTGGATCTTAGCTGTTCGCATATAACATAAATGAGCCAGCACGCGACAAAACCTACAATAAGACCTGTGTGACCAGCAAAGACTGAGATCAGCTTGTATTTCCACCCAGTTTGGCAAGGGTTTTCGTTCATCCCTCTTTGGATAGCCCGGAGGCTGTAGAAGGCATATGTGATCAGCGAAAACTCTGATCAGACTGCGCGGATGCGCAGGCTGATCTGAGTCTTCGCTGGTCGCACAAGTCTTGTAGATTTTGTCGTGCGCTGGTTCAATTAATATTGCCTTGTTCTCATGTTGTACCTTACAATAGTTTTAAAGGAAAAATACATTTTCATGGGAGGCAACTCTGTCAACGTTGTTTTGCCTCCATTCTGAAAAGAGGTCTACTTTAAAGCAAAGAATTGGCTCTTCCCCGGGAACAAATTCTTTCCTTTTAATGTAGACCCATTTTCAGAAGGGACATACTGTGCAGGAAAGCAAACAGAAAATCACAAAAGTTGTCTCCCTCCTAAAAAATGACAGATTATCAGGTTCCCTTAAATACATGTGCTATAGAACTTATACCTATACTATACAGTCGAACTTCGATTGTTCGAACATCTTTGGGACCATGGAAATTTTTTCTAGATATGGTAAAGTTCGAGCCACAGAGGTTAATCATAGCGCCAGGTTAGGAGACAAACATGACTAATATAGGGATTTTTTTTTTTTTTTTCGATATTCTATAAAATAATAGTATGTTGAGTGTACTCATTAGAATCGCCTCGATGAGGCGATTCTAATGAGTACACACAACATCCAATGTCATGAAGAAATAAGAAAAAATCCTTAAATATTTGTTTTCTGGAGCTATCGGAAGAATTCCTCAAACACAAGTTCGAATCAGCCATGGTAAACGAGCCATCGGTGTTCCATTACGACAACACGCCTATTCAAATATATAGAAAATTTCACCTCCAAAAACTGAAAATTTTCAGATACAAAAAACTGATATTTTTCATATTTCTGCACTAAACATAGATTGTGGGTACTTGTTAGAACCGCCTCGGCGAGGCGGTTCTAACGAGTACCCACAATCTATGTTTAGTGCAGAAATAACAAAAATAATGTACACCCCTGCAAACCCCAGTTTTGCTATATAAAAGTGGGGTTTAAGGGGGTCAAAATTATATTGGCAAGTTTTCGTGATGGAGCTGTACATAATTAACCATGAACATATAAATGAGAGGTTTGATAAAATATGTAATACAAGCGGATTTACCCTATACATTTGGACAGGCAGGCTTCAGCAAACGACATAGAGCCAAATTAAACGCTATAGAAAGCCGCGTCTGATCAGGGTCTACAGTGTTTGTCACTCATCCAGCAGATTTTAAGACACATCAACAGGTATTAAAAAGACATGTTCAAATAATAAAGAATTAAGGTGTCTGAAAATTTATGGTAAATACGATGCAAAAACTCTGGCTTGTCACCAGAGAATGATAAAAGAACACACACACACACACACACACACACACACACACACACACACACACACACACACATACACACACACACAAAAGGTTTTTGTTCCATCCATAAGAAATTGCGAGTGAGAAGTGCTTATTAGAGACCCCCGTAAGAACAAAAAACGTAACGGATGGACGGACATACGGACGGACAACGTGAAAACAGTATAAATACGAGTATTATTGGGTTATTGCACTGATATTAGTGAATGTTGTCCTGAGTTGGGATACCAAATGCCACGAGCTTGCGAGTATCCATAGATATCCCAGCGAGGGACAATATTCACCAATTTCAGTGCAATAACCATTTTATTATATAGCTATGAATAGTTTTGCTAGATTAAATGCTTTATAGACAAAATTCTGTGAAAACTCTTTGTCTGAAAGCAATTTTAAAACAGTGCGAAATTGATATTACGAAAGTGATATCATTTTTGCAGTAGTGCGATATCATATGTCATATTATAACATCCTCTGGAGATAGTTTGCATGAAATGGCAAAGTCTATTTTCTGAGAAAAAATCGAAATGGCGTCTGCTGAACTTTTACCCAGCATTCTAAGCGTTAAGCAATATTTCTGCAAACAGAACTGTTTGTATTATCCACCCAGCTAGCATTCAACATAAATCCATAGCGGGCCGATTACGGCCCGCTATAGAATTATGTAGAATGCTTACTGGGCAGAGATATTAAAATGAAACGGGAAATACGGTACAGAAATCGCATAAGTACAAGTATTGCCAATGTCGCAAAATAAAAAGTGAAAGTCATATGAGACAGCTAAGTCACAGATCAGCGTGCGCCTTCTCGCCATTTAATCAAGGTCTCCGTTGCTCACTAACCGAATCGTGGGATACTATAGAATACATAAATGAATATACATGGCCTTGATCAGACTGTGCGAATGCGCAAGTTGATCTGGGCGGACGCTGTTTGCATATGTGGCATTGTATTGCCGCATCGGGTAATTTTTTTCGCGTTAGGTAACTTGAGTTAAAAGTTAGACCTACCTTAGTTTAAACATATTTTATTGCCTCAAAAAAAGCAATGGGGTTGGGCTACAAGTTCTAACAACATTAGTTACAGCCCGCCCCCTACAACATATAAACAATTACAACATGGCAAACATATAGATATAGCTATTAGAATACATAATTATTTTCTAACGTGATAGATAGATAGATAGATAGATAGATAGATAGATAGATAGATAGATAGATAGATAGATAGATAGATAGATAGATAGATAGATAGATTCAGCGTCGGCCGTTCTCCAGAATTTAAACAGTGCATGAGTTTGAACTATCTTCTGCGGAATTATTCGAATCGCATGGAATCTTTAATATATTGTCCTACCTAAAAGCTATGCGAAGAAGTTACCTGATGCGGTATTACATGGCATAATTGTTTTCAGATACTGATTCACAACATTTTCCTTGCAACTTTCTGGGCAAATTCAGCAGACGAAAAATGGATGATATTTTTCTTATTTTCTCCAGAAAACAGGATTTGTCATTTCATGCAAATTTTGTCCATTGGAGAAAATTGGCAAGAACTGTCAAATCCTGTTTCCTGGAAAAAAATAAGAAAAAATATTTCAAAATGTCGTATGCTGAAAATTGTACCCAGAGTGCTAAGCGTTAAATTTCTGAACACTGCTGAAATAGCAACAACTACAGCTGACTGTCGTTATCTCGACCTCGTTTATCTCGAATAACCGCTTATCTCGAAGGAAAAATCTGGTCCCTGCCTAAACATGAAAAGCTAACAACAGGTAAAAACATATTGTGGAAAAAGGAGAAATTGCTCCTAAGGAGCAATTTCTCCTCTTTTCCACAATATTTTTAATACATCTCTAACTTCAAGAGTCCAATTACATATATATTTGTTAAATGTGGATGTTCGAACTATTTTTTCCTCAATTCTGCAAATCTGATATGTCGAGGTACGGATATCTCGAAGTATTTCAGAGGGTCCCTTGGAATTCGAGATAACGAGTCGACTGTATATCACAGAAGATGTAATGTATTGAAAGTCATGGGGAAAAGGTTTTATGGCATATTCGACCAGGCCAAAATCGCTGCCTTCACTAGTAACTACCACATTTACCTAAGTAGTCAGATAGATAGGCCTAAGCAAACAGTGCAGCGTCTGGTCAGGGTGTGCACTGTTTGCCATTCATCAGACAGTTGTTGATACAATTAGTTGTAAAATGGACAAAGCGTATTTGACCTAATTACAGCACTATGCGCTTAGGATTTTCTAAATTGTGATAAAATATGTACCTACCTTTACTAAGGGTAGACTTAAAAAAGATCAGAGACTTATCAAATGCGATTTTTTTAGAATAGTGTGTGCGTGCGTGCGTGCGCGCGCGCGTACGCGTGTGTGTGTGTTTCTGATATTCTTTATAAAAGCATATGTTGTGGGCACTCATTTGAATTTCATCGACAAGTCGGTACAATTCAAATGGGTATCAACAGCATATGCCTTTATAAAGCGGTAGATAAAAAAGACGCTGGGTGTAATCTGAAGACTTCGGAATTGCTTGACTGTGAGCTTATAGGGGTATGTGCGGTAATAAGGTCGAATGCGGTATTCAATTTCTAGAACAAGTATAGCTTAGGTGTCCTAATACTTAGGATAAATATGGTAATACATATGCCAACCAAGCTACGAACATGGTTTTGTCTAGCACAGATTGACCCAGATACTGTCTTACTGAAATGCACATGTTCCTCCGAGCATACACGCATGCGTAGCCTCGTTCGAATTCCCAGAGCTTGGCATATGATGTGCTCGAAGACCAGTTTGCCATGGCGCGGCACATTATCATGATAAAGAATCCAATGAATTCGGGAGGACAGTATTACTCACTTTGGATCAGACTGCGTGGATGTACAGAATTCTCTGTGTCTTCACCATTTATATACACTCTAAATCCCATATTTATTTTCTCATGAAAAAATTCTTCTAACAGATTAATAAATACCAGTATATTCCTAAAGAGGTATTGGTTTCGTGTATATTGCTTGACATGCTAATATAATACACTATATTTACCCTAAGTATTGGAACACCATCTATTTACCATACTTGGCCTAAAATTTGAAATAGTCCATTCTACTATCTCTTGATGTGTCTAAACTATTGCTGTATGTATGGCAAACGGTGTAGATCCTGATCAGACGCCGCATTCTGCGGCGTCTGATCTGGGTCTACACTGTTTGCAAGGACCTCTCTGTCCCAATACTTAAGGTTATTACGATACAGTAGATTCTTGTTCTCTCAAACACTGATAACTCAGGACTACCGCTTAAGTCAAACTAAATAAAGGACAATTTGGTTTAGTTTGCTTTATGTTTATTATATTTCAACTGCTTTTATATCAAACTACTATTATCTCAAATAAATATTCTAGTCCCTGGGAGTCTGAGATAATGAGAGTCAACAGAACTTGATTTTTCATGCGGCTATTGTAAGCAAATAAAATCATTGATTCCGACGTCGAAACAACGTTATTACGATGGTGTGTGTTTGTTTAACCATGGAGCTTTTGAAGAAACGTCTTGCTTTATCGCTGTATCACAAATCAACCAAAATAGACACATAATTACATAATAATGTAGACAAATTTTGATATATTGTTTCCGTTTGTCTTTAATTTTAATCTCATTTAACACACACAAATGCGCACGCACGCGCACGCACACACACACACACACACACACACACACACACACACACACACGATGCGCATTTCTTCTTATCGCAAACAGACTGTGTTGTATATATTCCTGGCATAAAATTGAAATAATCTGATTAGAACCATTCTCCGTTAAAGCGCCAACTGTAACAGACGACATTCTAAATTGTAGGAGACGCCGTACTATTTTTTTTCTTCAAATTATTTTTCAGATAAAATTAGACTAGGAATTTTATGTAAATCGCTCCTAGGCAGACGATTCTCATGAAATGCCCAACTTTATTTTCTCTGAAAAAAATATATAACAAATATAAAAAAAAAACTAGATCGGGCAGTCGATGGCACGCCATCGCAAATCCCCACGCTTGTTAATATTTGACCTTTTGAACCCTCCCCAGGGCCCCTGGGGGCGGGGCCAAAAATAAACGTGCTCTTGCACGCCCCACTTGTGTTAGCGAGCCACTCACCAAATTTGGTTGGATTCTGTCCAGCGGTTTGGGAGGAGATAGCATAACGGACAGACGGACGGACAGACGGGCGGAGGCGATAACAATATCCCCGACGCAAGCGTGGTGATAAAAAGTCTTCTGCTGCAGTTGTGATAAGCGCTTTAAAAGTTAACATAATGTGACGGTCACTAAGGAAGGTCAAATTATGACGTCAATATAAGTATTAACGGCATTAGTGTGTTAGTGATATTAGTATTAATTAGTATAATAAAGACCTTGGCCTTGAGCACTCTTACTCCTCTATGGGCAAATTCAGCAGACGACAAACTGATGACATTTTTTCTTATTTTTCAAAGAAAATTGATTTTAAGGATACAATTTTCAAAAGATGTCAAAGCCTATTTTCTAGGAAAATTAAGAAAAGCATTTCAAAGTGCGTGCTGAATTTTTAACCAAGCGTGCTGAGTGTTTTTGATAGAGATTCTTTATATTTACATACATTTCTGCAAATGTTCTCAAGCCTAAAGATTTGTTTGCATTAAGTTCAAAAAGGGTAAACACTACTGTGCTTTCGACATCCCACGGAAAGACTATTTCATTCGGCGTTCATGAGATTGACAATATTATGTCCGGAACTATTTGTCTTTTCCGTTTCTCTGCTTTGTTTTCAAATATTTACCGTAAAATTAATTTCATGGCCAGAAATGGGTCTGACCCAATGCAATTTCTATAGTAAACTGAATTTTTGGAATTTTTTTATTAGAAAAAATATTTTGCTTTCCTTTACTGTTGTTACATAACAATATTGTGAACATTTCAGAAATTCTCAACACGGGAAACTGGTTGAAAACCTGCCTCAAGTTTACCTACCCTACCAATTTCTGCATATTTTACAGCCACTATTACTATAGAAAAAAATGAAAATATTCAATTGTTTTAAACCAATGAATAGAATAAAAAAAAATTGTAAACACTTAGTTACAAAAAATGTTTTTACATTAAATCATAACAAAAGTTTACAAAATTTACTTATTCTGTGTAAAGTGTGACTGAAAGATCCAATACACATTTGCAAACAGCAAAAACCCAGACTAAACAGCTATAAGCTAGTGTACAAGACCTGTTTTGATTCACCGGTAATGTACACCCAAAGACTGACATAAACTATGGGAGAAAGGTTTATTGTATTTTGGAAGCAATGTACGTCATGTAAGACCACATGTTAAAATATCTGAGAATGAAAAAAAAAATAAATAAACAGAATTAAACCTATTTTCAATTTAAGTGCAAAAGTGTCCAGAAGTGCACAAACATTCTTTTCTACAGTATATCGTTTTATATGAGCCAGCGCATGACAAATCCAATAAAATGGCATGTGCGCCCTGCGAAGACTCAGATCAACCTGGGCATCCACCAAGTCTAATCAGTCTTCGCTGTCCACATGAAGAAAGCTTTGTCCTTAGCTACCCATTGAACGCACAGCGAAGACTCTGATCAGACTGGGCGGATGCCCAGGCTGATCTGAGTCTTAGCTGGGCGCACATGTCATTTTGTTGGTTTTGTTATGCCCTGGCTCATACGAGTATAACAATAAAAAAAAAATGATTGCTTCCGTATTTACGCTAAGCATTTAGACAGGCAAGCCTCAACAAACAGCGCAGACCAGATCACAGAACGCGGTGTCAAATCAGGGTCTATACTATTTGCCACGCGTGCAGCATTTTTAGACAAATCAGCATGTAGTGTCATCAAGTTTTAAAATAGAGCATGCTTCTGATGTTACCATATATATTACTAAAGGTGGACACAAAGAACTTGCCTTAGAGCGAAATCTGAAAAGCCAATAACCTGAAAGAATGTGGTAGGTTATGTTAAATGTGAGAAGCTTCGGTGTCTTTGAACTGACTGCCCCTGTATTGTTTACCTAGGCTTCGTTCAGAAGTGTAAAGTGATAGCGAACGTTTTTGCCCTAGACTCATATTCTGAATGGCGAACGCTAACAGCAGCAGGGATCCAGGGCAAAACGTTCGCGAGTAACTTGCACTTTTGAACGCAGCCCTGGCTTGTCCCGAGATTATAAAACTTTTCATGATCAGCTCAGCTGAGCATGAAATTTTCTCTGGTAATAAATATGAAAAGTAATTTGAGATTTATTAGCAGGACAAATTTCATACTAAGCTGATTTGAGCATGAAAAAGTTTTATAACCTCAGGGCCAGGTCTTAAGGCAACATGTCCTCCAGATGACTTTACATGTTAATTTTCAAAGCAACAGCTCTCGACATACACTTAAGTCGATATAAACTGCAGAACTGCCGGAATTATACATTTTGTCCAACTCCGGCTTCAAATAATGAAGCATGGAACTTTTTTTTATTACGGAATTATATTCGTACAAAACCGTAAGGGTGTTCTGTGAGTTTTAGAAGTCTATGACCTTAAGGACAAGAGTGATGGGATTTTATAGTCTGAATATTTAGATTAAATACGGTTTACCCAGTATTGTCTATGATATCACCGCATCCGCTTTTTATAGCTTGAACGCTGGTTTACGTAGAGCGATCTATACTACTCTAGATTAAGGGACTGGATGCCCTTGCTAGATTCCCTGCCCTTTATGTACAAGGTAGACGACTTTATTGACTTCGTGTTTGCTTTCTCGTACACCCGGTTCCGTCTGAAAAGAAGTCTAATCTTAAAGGAAGAATTTGTTCCCCAGGGACCCCTTTTCAGAAGGGATGTAAAATCATTTATGACAAAGATTTCGCCCTTGAAAGTATATCCATTTCCCTTAAAATTCCAAAAGTTTCATTCTTAAGTTGATTCTTTCTGCTTTCCTATTTCCTCTATCCAACCTAATCAGCGCTAAATTCCGCTTTGTAACGTGATAAGGATCTGGTCTGCTGATAGTAGACTTTACCCAGATCTTCCGTCAGGTCTATATTTAACATCTATTGAACAAACGCCAATCCCAAAGAGTTTGGTTTTAGGTAATCTTTAAGCCAAAAGATATTAAAACACGCCTTTTCTGTATATAGAGTAAAACTTCAATGACTCGAACACCGATGGATCGTCTATCGTGGCTCATTCGAACTCGTTTTGAGTTCTCAGGAAATTCTTCCGTTAACTCAAGAAGACAAAATGTCTCTGAAGGGTAAAAGTAAGTAAGTGACTGTCATGTAATATAAATTAGAGCGTCTCTTTAGCTATTGAAAATATCTTTAAGGTAACTACTATACAATTTGGTTATGAAATATCATGCTCTTCATGCTCTTCAACATTGTGTTTTTACGTCTTCCCTGTTAGCATTCCGCTTAAATCTATATTGGACCGTTATCGGCCTGACAGGATTCCTGTCAAGCCGATAACGGTCCGATATAAATTTGAGTAGAATATTAGCTGGGCTGTTATCATTTGAGCCAGCGCATGGCAAAACCTGCAATAAGACTTGTGCGACCAGCGAAGACGCAGATCAGTCTGCGCATCCGCGTAGTCTGATCAGAGTCGTCGCTGATCGCAGGTGTCCCTTACAGCCCCAGGCTACCCAAAGAGTGCACGAGAACCCTCGCCCTACTGGCTGGATGATTTGAGTCTTTGCTGGTCACGCAGGCCTTATTGCAGGTTTTGTCGTGCGCTGGATCATTTAAGGGTACTGGGTACACTTGGTGCGTGTTAGTCGTATTTTACAAGAGAAACAACTATTGTGACTTCCTGTTTGCTTTCACACACATTAACAATCTCCTGAAAAAGGAGTCTATTCTATTTTGTATTCTTTTAAGAGTAGGCGTATTTTCAGAAGGGAATCGAAACAATTTTGACACAGTTGGGTCCTCTGAAGGTGTATGTATTCCATTTAAAATTGTGCAACAATAATTTTGATACCACTGTTATAAAAAAAATAGACGAAAAAAATACAGATAGTCGATTAAAGGGATTTTGGGGGTGGGGGAGGGGGTGGGGGGAGGAGGAGTTTAATCATGTCAACATTATTTGCTCCCTTCTGAAAAGGGGTCTATTCTAAAAAGAAAAGACTTTGTTCCCCATAGGTGCAAATTCTTTCACTCAGTATTAGTCACCTTTTCCAAAAGGAGTTCGCGGTGCAGGAAAGCAAACAGCAGTCACAAAAGTCGCCTCCCTTGTAAAAATAGCCGAAAAAAATGAACAGAGTGTGTCAAATCCCCTGAACAACAAATAAACAAAAAACAAACACTATATCGAATCCTAATATAGGCCGACATTTAACAAAATGGGTTACCGGTTCAGTGAAATAAATCTAAGCTGATCCACCCTAGTTTCGAAACCAGGACATCCAAACAGACATTATATGAACCGCAACGTCCCACAACGTACCTTCGGATAAGTGCAAGATTTAATCAGCCAGAACATTCGTGCACTTTGATCACAACTTTACTGGGCGCATTTTGGATAGCCTAGGATGCTATGTTTCTTCATTCGGACAACGAAGACTCAGATCAGACTGCGTGGATGCGCAGTCTGATCTGAGTCTTCGTTGTGCGCACATGCCATAGTTTAAACATATTTTATTGCATTTAAACAAGCAATAGGGTCGGGCCACAAGTTCTGCCAACATTAGTTACGGCCCTCCCCGCACATGCCATGACACGTTTTCTTACGTTACGACTCATATAACTCATGATGCTCTCCTCCACCAGCTTTTTAAAAAGGTTCCATTTCTATCACAATTCTGTATAGTTCTTCATCCTCTTCCGTTTCCATCCAGTGGACATTAGGATGTTTTCTATACATTCGCTTCTATTCATAAAACATAATTCCTGAAAGTACTTGAGATGCCGATAGGTAACGACTCTAGGAAGCACCTCTTGACTGGCACCGTTTCTTATATCATATGGCTCCAGATAAGGCGCTTTTCCAACCAAAAAGTACCGATATGTTTCTCCAGGAAAAACATATGTTGTGAGGCGCTTCTAATGAGTACCTACAGCATATGCTTTCACGGAGAAATAAGAAACATATTATGAGGATACCCTTTTATGTCTGGAATTGTGTCATTATAACACATATACATGCCCTATCCTTCCGATAACAATCCTGATAACAATTATCACAGTCGACAAAAATCACAGAATGTCTAAATCCTGATCCTTCACAGGTACATTCGGTTCATCCTTTTCAAGAGGAATTTCCACGGGCGGTTGCACAGTACTTATCTTTCGGGGTTTTCCGGGGCCTTCCGGAGACACACGATTAGATTTGATACGTGGGGATTGAGTTTTAGCTGAATGATCACTTGTCTGTGAGCTAAATGAAGAGTTCTGAAATTCTTGTGATGATGTTTTACTTAATCTAGAACGCTTGCTTTCTTGGTGGTGCACGTGGTGTTGCTGTTGCTGCTGGGACTGACTTAGGTTCATGTTGATGACGTCATCACACATATTGGCCAAGTCCGAATTAAAGGCTGTGCTTGATGAGGCGCCATGGGAGGTATGGCGAGGGGATGATGATATTGATGTTTTTGGTGAGTGTTCCACACTATTTGTAGTCGTGTTTTGTGGAGAGGTATGAGGAGATGTATGTGGGGAAGTGAGTTTTGAATTAGAAAAGGTTGATATATGAGACGAACACGGTGAAACACTAGGAGAAAACATACGCAATATTTCCGCTATCTGTTCATCTATATGACTCATTTTCTGGTGCATGAGTTCCATTTCTTCTTTAAATTCTAAACGAATATCAAACAATGAGGTCAGCATCTGCTGTTCTGCAGCTGACAATGCTCCACCAGAGTGGTTCCGACTACACTGCGAGCTGTCCGAACTACCGTTACTGATCTCATCTAACTTCATATTGCTTCGTAATATTCCACTATCTGTTGATTCTGTCTTCTTCAAATTATTTTTGTCGTCCTCATCACGAGAGTCGCCAGTGCGATTTTCAATGAGTTTGGTTAATTTTACCACATGTCGCGCGACAGATTTAGGTTTTTCATTGTTCTTTTCGGGTACTTTGCTCTTACCATCATCCGGTACACTTGTTTCAGGCACTTTATATAAATCATTGTTATTGCTGCTAGCTAAAAGCTTTCCCCATTTTGATGCTCCGCCTCCGAACTTTGGTACAGTACTTACAGGAGCAGGGTTTTCTGACACGTTAATCACTTTAGGCGAACTTAAAGGTCTGTTGTCACTTATAGACAGTCTTGCTAAAGTATTTCCCTTTTCTGGATCAGGAGCATTAGCTTTGTTGTCGCCCATTTTTCTGAACCTTGATATAAGTTTTCGCACAGGATGATCATTTGCTAACTCAAGGGGAGGATCATTCTTTCTTTTCTCTGCTAATTCTTTTTCTTTCTTAACATCCGCAACCTTCCTGAATATAATCTGAAGACAAAAAAAAACCCAAATGACCTGACTGTAGATAAATAGTTTATAATATATAAAGGCAATAATGGAGACAACAAACACATAAAAATATTTTAAAGAAACTATTTAGGTTAAGTTTGCTATTGTTGCTATTTTGATGTAAAATTGATTTGTTTTATGCAGAGCTATGAAATAAATAATCAAACTTTATTACTTGTCCATGGGCAAGTAAATGATCAAAATCCACCAAAAACTGGTCCATGGGCAAGTAAATGATCAAAATCCACCAAAAACTGACATTTTTCTGATTTGTCAAAGAAATCATTCTCACCGTTTAATCTCGTTACTATTTATATATAAAGGATTGTTTAGTAAATCTTATCTAGCATTGTGATCATCTTGTTTGGGAAGAAGTAGCTGGTTTCTTTGCTTTGCTTTGTTTGTAGCTTGTGTACTGTCTGTTTTGGTTTGTTTGCTCTTCTTTATGTTGGTTTAAAACAATATTTATTTTAAAGCTCGTATAAAGTTACATCGATAAAACAGACATGTCGAATAGGATCTGACTGTAAGCTGTAATGCTTATAAATGTCATCTCCTGGAAACAAGTTCGTATACAACATAACTGAACGGCATGACTAATAATGAAAACTGTTGGACATTTTGAACAAGCAAACAAGACATACACGCACACAGAGAGAGAGAGAGAGAGAGAGAGAGAGAGAGAAAGAGAGAGATTTTGACCGACTGACGCCCATGCCTAAATATGTATGGGATCAAGAGCTGTACGTTAAATATGTAGAAGTGCCATTTAGTACGTTAGCCAACGGTTGATGACTGGGTATGCTATACAAATCTTCCAGACTTGATGATGAAATCCTGTACTTGCAAGAAAAGGGCTTCATTTTCCTGAGATGTTAAGTTAGTTTTGCCGTGCAGAAGATCTTTAACTGAGTAACTGCGTAAATCGGCCAGTAAGTATCTTTCCCTTGCAACCGTGTAGTTAGGACAACTGAAGAAGAAATGTTGCACACTTTCAAATCCTCCACAGCGACAAGATGGGCTGGGAATGATATGTTTGCGGTAGAGATCAGAGTTTAGGGAACTGCAGTCCATTCTTAGTCGAGCTTGGAGGATCTGACCTAAGCGTGTACCAACATTGAAGTATTTGGGAGGTGTCTGTATATTTCTGTTCAGGAACGATTTGAATATTGTTAAGGTTGATGCCTCTTTAGTTTCAGCCGGCAAGTTGTTCCAGGCTCGTATAGTAGCTGGAAAGAACGAATCAAGAAAGAGATTAGTATTGGCTCTGTAGTTTTGAATGTGGTCAGAGTTTCGGAGATTGTACCTAGTTGTTGCTTGTACAGTTGGAGGCACAAGGTTCATAAGATAGTTTGGAGCTGACCCATGCAGTATTTTGTAAAACGCTACAAGCTTGTGTTTGTTCCGCCTGCTTTGAAGGGACTCCCAACCCAGGTCAGAGTAAATTTTATCTATGTTACAGAGTTTTGTTGCTCCTGTTATTATTCTCGCGGCCTCGACATGTATTGCATCCAACTGCTTTTTAGTTTCCAAGGAGCAGTTGTCCCACACTATGTCACTGTATTCAAGAAGGGGACGAACAAAGGCAGTGTACATTTTTTCAAGGGATTTTCTACTGACTCTGAACTTCAAAGCCCGGAGAAGATTTAAACGTATACAGGCCTTCTCAGAAATTGTTCGCACGTGATCTGCCCAGTTGCATGTATTAGAGAATATGAGTCCTAAGTGTTTGTGCGAAGAGGTTTCTTGTATCATTGTGTTGTTTAAGAAGAGAGGTGGATGATATACAGGGGTTGATTTCCTAGAAAGTGTCATAGCCATGGTCTTCTTTGCGTGGAATTCAACAAGCCAATCGACGGCCCAGGCGGAAATAGCACGTAAATCGGCATTTAGAATTCTTGCAGCTTGATCGGGGCATTCGACTATAATATACAAACTGGTGTCGTCTGCGAACAGAAAAACTTCTTTATGTTATCTTTGGTAGGCTATGTTCTGTGATTGTGGCTCTGCCTGGATATTCTTCTATACTATTTATTCCGTTTATGAATGATTCGCTCCCTACCGACAGCCAATATTGCAGTACTGCCAAAAGAACTAGATTTGACATAAGTATTACAAAATTTCAGCCTGCTGTAAACAAAATAATATAAGTTTTTCCTTTATTTTTTTCCTAACATGGGACTTGACATTTCGCACGATTCGAACAAAAATGCTCAACTGTTAATCAGAAAACAATAGCATATTACATTATCTGTTTGACACTAATTTCCTAAGATAAATATGCAAAGCTTTAAATAATTATAATTACGTGCCTGATGGCACATTTTGAAGTGGAAGACAAATTTCGATGGATTGTAAAACTCTTGATATCGGGTTACGGTAAAATCTACAAATAGCAGAATTCCAACGCAGACTAAAGATACCATAGATATCATTAAGACGCTTTATTCGCAAAGCACAAACATAGCTCCGCACAGTCAGATTAGAGTTTACACTGGTCACTAACATAATATAGAGACCTCAAACATTCTGTCAGCGAGCAACGTAGATCCAGAGCAGACTTTGCGCATGTATTTATGCTGGTCGCATATGCCATAAGGTCGATTCCATTTGGATTGACTCAAGCATTGTTTGTTTTCTTATTTCTCCATGAAAACATATGTAGTGGTTATATACTAGAAGCTCCTCGCCGAGAAGCTTCTAATGAGTACTACAAGACATACTTCTTAACCCATTGTAGACTGAATGAACTCCCCCACACTATATATTGGAATATTCTAATTTCGATACGTCAGGCTATGTGATTTAGACATTCATAGAGAAAAATGGTTGAACTATTTGCAAACAGTGGAGACCCTGATCAGACGCCGCAGAATGCGGCGTCTGATCTGAGTCTGAATTGTTTGCCAATTACCCTTTTAGGGGTCTCCAGCCTACAATGGGTTAAAGGGGTAAATAAAAATATCTGGCTACCCTTCTTATTGATTTGTTTTCGTTTCTATGATTTTCAAACATAAAAGCAGAGTATTGTGAATATGCTCTGCACGTATATATGGGCCGTGACGTAAGAAAATGTGAGCAAAACAGTAAATATTTAGATCAGCCAGTAGACACACAGTCGACTCTCGTTATCTCGAATTCCAA
The DNA here is from genome assembly GCA_964016985.1 of Anodontia alba. NCBI lineage: Eukaryota > Metazoa > Mollusca > Bivalvia > Lucinida > Lucinidae > Anodontia > Anodontia alba. Next base: position 98,832,659 of record OZ024823.1, on the reverse strand, counting down.
GGGACTCTCTGAAATACTTCGAGATATCCGTACTGCGACTTATCAGATTTGCAGAATTGGGGGAAAAACTAATTTGATTAACCACATTTAACAAATATATGTGTAATTGGACTCTTGAAGTTAGGGATATATTGAAAATATTGTGGAAAAGAGGAGAAGAGCAATTTCTCCTCTTTTCCACAATATTTTTACCTGTTGTTAGATTTTCATGTTTAAGCAGGGACAAGATTTTCACTTCGAGATAAGTGGTTATTAGAGATAAGCGAGTTCGAGATAGCGAGAGTCAACTGTATATGATTTAAAAACTATTATTATATTCCTCAAAATATATATATTTTATTATCCAAGAAAGATTGAATAAACTGATACGAGGTATATGGTATAAATACAATCATAAAATGTGGCACCTGACAGCCTGTAAAATTTCACTTAGTCTCGTTCTTGAAATGAAATAATTTTTTTTATCGTATCTCTGAATTAATGTTGCCAACATTAATTCAGAGATACGATAAAAAAATCATTTCATTTTTGATCCAGTTCAAAAACGGAGAGACTAACTGAAATTTTACAGGCTGTCAGATGCCACATTTTATGATCGTATTAATACTATATATAGACTTATTAAACCTTTCTTGGATAAACAAAAAAAAATGTCTGTTTTTGAGGAATATGGAGCCTTTAATCAGAAACATTGCTGTATTTCGTTATGTTCTATAGACTGATCAGACCTTCTCTGTCTGCTTATAGAATCAGTATCCAATGACTCTATAAGCGGACAGTTAAAGGCCCCATATTCCTCAAAAATAAACATTTTATTATCCACGAGAGGATTAATAAATTGATGTATGGTATTAATACAATCATAAAATGTAGCACCTGACAGCCTGTAAAATTTCAGTTAGTTTCTCATTCTTGAAATGAAATGATTTTTATCGTATCTCTGAATTAATGTTGCCAACATTAATTCAAAGATACGATAAAATTCATTTCATTTTTTATTCAGTTCAAAAACGACAGACTAACTGAAATTTTACAGTCTGTCAGATGCCACATTTTATGATAGTATTAATACTATATATCAATTTATTAAACCTTTCTTGGATAAAAATGTCAATCTTTGAGGAATATGGAGCCTTTAAGGGCTGATGAGACTGCGCGGATGCGCAGGCTGATCTGAGCCTTCGCTGTCTGCATACGCCCGGCAACATGTTTTCTCATGGCGCTGCCCATATGATTATTTTACTGTATTCATTTGACTTACCCGATGTCTAAGATTATAAGTGAGTGTAAGGTTTCTGGCAAATGAGTTGGCAAATGCGTGATAAAACTCCAGTACTTCCAAGAGTCTATCACGTTTTATGATATGTAGGTCACAGTACGTTAGAGCACGTACATTAGCTGCAGACTGACCAAAAGTTCCCTCCTTCCAAAAATTGTCGCCGAAAACGTCCCCCTTACCTGAAATAAAACAAAAGAACGTGTTCCAAAATACAAAAAGGGATTTTCCAAAACAGACCACTTTTATTTAACTCTTTCGGTGCCAAATTTCTGCTTTTTCTCGTTTTCTCTCTCTCTCTCTCTCTCTCTCTCTCTCTCTCTCTCTCTCTCTCTCTCTCTTTTCTGGAACAAACTATCGTTTGGAAAGAATTTATATGTACAGGAAAGATTGAACATCAAACAGCATAGCTCCAGATGAGACTGCTCATCATGAGCCGTCTCATCTGGATCTATGCTGTTTGCAAAAGCCTTTTATTATCGCCTGTGGCAGTGAAAGAGTTAAACAGTGACGCTGCGGGATTTAAGGCATTGTTAGGTTGCATGTTTGAGCTTCATTTCCTACTGACGTTAAATTCACATTATTTGAATACACCCAGACGATTTGTTAAGGAGGAGTATATGATTAAAATGTTGTAATACTTGTTTTTAAATGCTTAGTACGCTGGGTAAAATTTTCAGCAGGCGATAGTTTGAAATATCTTATTGACTTTTACTGAAAATCGGTTCTAATATTTTATGCAAACTGTCTTCTGAGGAGCTTTTTTTGATACAGTTTCTTGCTCAGACATCATGTGCAAGTTTCCTAGCTCAATACTAGTACTTAACCCTTAAAACGCCAAGAAAAACTGCATCTGAAAATGTCGTCTGTTTATGTCGTCTGCTGAATATTCTTGCAGACTTTTCAAACCTATTTTTGCATACAGGCAAACAGTGTGGACCCTGATCAGACTGCTCCTAAAGGAGCAGTCTGATCTGGGTCCACACTGTTTGCAAAAATGACTTTTAAAATCACAAGCAGATGGCAAAGCAGACGACAATAGTTGTGATTGGCGCTTTAAGGGTAAATAAATAAAGAGTAGTAACTGCTAAAACGTGTCTCTTCACCACAAAAGAATAAACAACCAATGTCATGTAGCCACTGTCTTGATAAAAAGTGAGTTATCAGACGGGAATAAGTAAATAACAGCAACGGACGAGATATTTGCTTATATTCATAACACGCTAACCAACTTTATTCTCAGCTAATGGCAAGTTATTTACTTTAAAAGAGATATTGTTATTAATTGAATCAGCTAGGGAAATCATCAATGTATTTACTTTATGTCCGTCACTCGACTTATTTCTTCTTTGTACGTGTTTCTCCAGATGACATTCTACTTGATTCTTTATCGGACCGTTATCGGACTGACAGGATCGTTTGTTGAAAATAGGAAGGTTGAATTTCGTGATAGTGGCCTTTCCTAGGTAACTTCAATTATATTTTAGTGCTGGCACAATTAATCGAATAATCGATTAATTTGTCGATAAGTTCCACAAAAATGATTATCGTTACAGACGTGCTAATAATCGATCATTTAATTTGCTATTTCTGTTACTCTACCGTATTAACCATTTGTATTCAGACGCCTCAACTCATTACCATACTTTATCTTAAATTTGAACAAATACAATTTACTACCCAATGCTGTGTCTAAAAATAGCTGGATGACTGGCAAACAGTGTAGATCCTGATGAGACGCCGAAATGCGGCGTCTCATCTGGGTCTACACTGTTTGCTCAGGCCTGTCTGGCCAAATATGTCCGTAAAGTATAGCATATGGTAAGAGTCATGCACAGGCAGACAGGTAAAATTATGACCAAATCTTGAGTGATTACTAATCGATTATCAATCACAATGGCATGACTGATAATCAATTATCTTTTCAGCTCTGATTAGCCAGCCTTAATAATTTACAACTCTCATAGTTGTATACCAAATGTATACAGAACAACCCAATGATGAAACTACAGAATATTGATCATTCAAATTTCTTTGAGTCAAAGAGATATTTCATTTTCATTCAATTCCTTAAAAGAATTGTCGAGGATCAAAATATACATATGTGCTGGGGTCTTCTAATCTATTTGGAATTATTCATGTTAGAATAACCAGGTACAGTGAACCCTCGTTACAACGACAGCATTTGTTCTAAAAGATGTTGCCATTAAAATGAATTTACTATTGTACAGAATACTTAATGAAGAAAGGTCTTGTTTTGTTTTTATTTCCTCATTGAACATATGGTTTGGATATTTGTTAGAATTGCCTCACTGAGGCGATTCTAACAAATATCTAAAACGTGTTTCTTTAAAGTTTTAAATACAATATTCTTGCATAATTTGTGACTAATTGTTACCTCTTCAGTGAAGGTTTCCTGATAGTAAAATTGTCATTATAACGAGTTTTGTTGTTGTATCGAGTGTCGGTATAAAGAGGACCGTCTGTAGTTTTTACTACTGACTTATCTAAGTCGGTGGTTCTAGTGTTGTTTGTTCTTGCACGCCAGATAAGGAAATCCGGGATTTACCCTGGGATAGAAATTCTTATACTACCCAGGTTTTCTTGCATACCGGATAAGGATTTCCGCAAATTATACCAGGGCTAGCAATAGGAGAAATCAGTCGGTTAACTCCCTTAATTACTTTCTGTAAATAACCAGGTCCAATTAATTGGATTCCTCTGCTTTTATCATTAGTGTTTCCATTAAGTATCACTTCCTTTTCCTTAATAAATCTAATTTTAACAAGGTCATATGCCAATACAGCTTCCAAAATATTTAGAAGAAATATTTTTTGTGCAATGAAATATATAATATTAATTAATCTTCCATGTGGATATGGAGAAATGTAAAGTTAAGAATTTGTTTAATTCCACTGATGACCTATGATAAAAGCAGAGGATTCCAATTAGAAGGACCTGGTTAGTATTTGATCTACCTTGGACTTTACCTGTCAAGGGAGATAATAGAAATACTGCAGCTATCTCTCATTCTTATCTCACACACCCTTATCCGTCCCGTGGGAAAGATAAAATCGAGAATTTTCACATGTTTGATATACACTAGTTGTATATCACGGTCATCATAATATGGCGGACGTCTGCAATCGAAATGACTGCATTATCAAAAACCCATCTTTCACAAATGAAAGGTATGTAAGAAAACGAATCTATCATGGGTGTGCGGGACAGATAGAAAAATCCGTCGCTCGGGATGCCAGACAGTAAGCCTCGGGACAGATTTTTCTATCTACCCCTCACACACATGATAGATTCTTATATCAATCTATATAAACGAGATAAAAATCTAGAATTCTCACGTATTTGATATGCACTGGTTGAAATGGACGCCACGTACGTCATCGTTAAGGTTTACGTCAGTGAACGTAATGACGCCATTAAACACCACAGTAATGTCATCACAATATGGCGGACGTCAGCAATCGAAGTGACTACATTGTTAAAAAATCTACGTTCCGAAATGAAAGGTGACCAAGGAAAAGAATCTATCATGGGTGTGAGCGGTAGATAGAAAAATGTGTCCCTAGCGATCACAGTCTGGCATCACGAGGCAAGCCTCGTGATGCCCGACACTGGTCCTCGTGACGGATTTTTCTATCTACCCCTCACACCAGTGATAGATCCTTATTTTTTTTCTGTGGAATTATGACTGCTCGCTACGGGGTTTCTTTTCTATTTTATCCTGTTTGTTTTGCCGTTGTGTTCGATGGATCCTTCTGGCATTGTCATCACCTTGTTGGGGAAGTGGGGCTGGTTGTTTTGCTTTTCTTTGGTTTGGTTTTAGTGTTGTGGGTTATGATTTGATTGTTATTCCTTTTAATGTCATTAGTTACGGCTTTTGATAAGGCACTTTTACCGACCAAAAAGTATCTGTATTTTTTCTTATTTCTCGAAGAAAACATATGTTGTGGGTACTCAATAGAAGCGCTCCGACGAGGCGCTTCTTATGAGTACCCACAAAATATATTATCGTCGAGAAATAAGAATGTAAGAATCTATCATGGGTGTGAGGGGTAGATAGAAAATCCGTCCCGAGGGTTACTGCCTGGCATAACGAGGTTTGCCGAGTGATGTCAGACTGTGATCCCGAGGGACGGACTTTTCTATCTGTCCTTCACATCCATGGTAGATTCTTTTTTTTTTTTTTTTTTTTTTTTTTCATACCTTCATTTCTGAAAGCGGGCTTTTGGTAATGCAGTCACTTCGACTGCAGACGTCCGCCATATTGTGATGACAATATCGTGACGTTTAGTGGCACCATTGCGTTCAGTGACGTCAGTCTTAATGATGTGTACATTGTATATCAAACAAGCGAATATTCTCGATTTTTATCTTTCCGTCAGGACGGCTTATGATTGGTAGGCCATTTTCTGTAATTGTGACTTCCTGGAGACATCTTCTTTACTATTTTTAAATTATTGAGAATCTTCTAAAATCTCCCAACTGTACATGATATATAGCGTTATTTGACAATAGAGCTGTATTTTAAAGAGAAAGAAAGTTCCCTCTTTGTCCAGGTTCTCTGTTAATGACGGTATTTATAATAAACTACAGTCGACGCTCGTAATCTCGAAGTCCAAGAGACCCTTTTAAATACTTCCAGATATCCGTACCTCGACATATCAGATTAGCAGAATTAAGGAAAATAAATCGAATAATTACATTTTACAATTAATATGTAATTTGATTCCTGAAGTTGAAGATGTAGCGAAAATATTATGGACAAAAAGGAAAAATTTCTCATTAGGAGCAATTTCTTATCTTTTCCACAATATTTTATTACATGTTAGATTTCTATGTTAAAAAAGGGACCAGACTTTCACTTCGAGATAAGCGCTAATTCGAGATAAGCGAAGTCGAGATAACTAGAGTCGACTGTAGTATTCACAGCCGTTCTACTCAGTTGAAGTATATGAGCCACAACATGAGAAAACGTACCTTCTGACATGTGCGCTCAATAAAGACTCAAATCAGCCTGCGCATCCACACTGTCTGATCAGAGTCTTTGTTGTTTGCATGAAGAAGTGTTACATCCTTGGTTATCCAAAATGCGCCCAGTGAAGATTCTGATCAGACTGCGCGAATGTGCAGTCTGATCTGAATCTTCGCTGGGCGTACGTGTCAGAAGGTATGCTTTCTGACGTTGTAGCTAATATTATGAGAAAAGTGAAGGAAATGAAAAAAGAATCTTACTTAAAATAGCTACAACTTCTTCATCCTGTATAACCTCCAATGAACCGGAAATAACGAAACAAAGAGCATCGAGTGATTCCCCCTGATGAAAGATAAGATCGCCCGGAGCGCTGTGTGTCATGTTGAAGTGCATTGCCAATGCCCGTAAACACCCGTCACTAGCCAAACGGAATGCCGGATGTTCGAGGAAAACTTTTCTGTTTAGATGAACACAAAGGTCAGCTTTCATGTCTTTTGGACAATAGTTTAATACCTGAAACAAAACAGAATTACATTGTTCAAATGACCAGATCGCCGAAGAAAATGGATAACCTGTGAGAGATCAAGAGGAACTCCGACTTCTTACATATGCTCAAGGTTACATGGTACAGAATTCCCATCCTTTGGCGAACGTTCATGATCGCCACGTAACTCTTACTGATACCAAAAGTTTAGCGACCGACTTATACGAAATTATTAACGCTTAACACTCTATATAAACCATCTCTTAAAGACATCGCTGGACTGGGTGGCCTAGTGGTTAGCGCACTCGACTTTTAAGCGTGATATCGTGGGTTCGAATCCCGCTCGGGTCGAGACAATTTTCAGACCATATTACGCCTAGCTCATACTCGGCGTGCCCTGGGTTGAGTATAAAGTGTACAGGGTGGCGCTTGGTGACAGACAGCGGCACCAAGTGTGCACGGGTGATCCATGAAAGCAAGGCTGTACAAATACATATACATCATAGCAATCGCCGCTGCCTCTATGTGCCTCGGGTGCCTGGTAGCGTTAAAAATCTGCACAACAACATCATCGCTAACATGTGATCAAATGTGGTATCACTATCTTACGATTTTGTTGCCCCCACCTAGGTTCTATTCAAGTGAGATCAAAGGCATGTCATAAGGTGATGGTTATGAGATCCCAATAAAATTTGTAGGACTATTACTGTGCCCCGGTTCATGTGATATGGAACAGGTAAATAAGCAGTACTAAATTCCCCTATTGGGCTTCTACCTGTCTATGGTTGATAAAGATGTACTAGGTTTTGTTGTGCACAGTCTCTTATCAGGGATAAGACTAATGACCAAGACACATCTTAATTTTATGCCTTTAAGACAGTTTGAATGAAATATCAGGGCCCAGTTGTTCAAAGCGTCAATAGCTTAACGAGCTCGTTAGTAGTCAAAATGTTAACTGCTCTAGTAGGTACAATATCTAATTCATAGGTATTTTTGCTGAAAAAAATGTGAGTAGCCTTTGCAAATGCAAAAGCTACTCACATTTTTTTTTCAGCAAAAATATAAGTGTATATGCCATATTTAATAATCAAAGTTTTAACGATACGTTAACTAACGACATCGTTAGTTTTGAACAACTGGGCCCAGCTCTTTTTCTGGAATAAACATATATCCACTGGAAAATGTGATTGCTGGTGTTATCATGTGATAACTGGACCACTTCAAGCGAAAAAAAGTGCTTTCGAACATGCGCAGAATGCGCAGATTCTGACCATTCTGTGCATGCGCAAAGTATTATTCGGGCTTTGGCTCTCCATTCATACATTCTACAATATCCAATGATTCTGTTAGCGGCCAGTGAAGGCCCTGATCAGACTGCGCAAATGCGCAGGCTGAGCTGGGCCTTCGCTGTCCGCATATGCCCGAAGACACGTTTTCGCATGGCGCAACCCAATATGATTTTTTATGATAATACAAAAACATTTCAAAGAATAAATACTGCATGACATTTCATGCGGATCGTACCCTAACATAAAATTCACATGACATTATCTAATAATATTTTCTCGGAAATATTTCTAAAGGTCATTCGTTACATCTTTTCACAATGTATCCATATTGATAAGCGTTAACGACGAAAACAATGGACCAAAACGGGAAGTAAGTGCGGGAATAACTAAAGCCGCAACTTGAGAAACGGTGTCTTCGCGGTAAATACAAATAGTAAAACTCCAGGGCCCAGTTGTTCAAAACTAACGATGTCGTTAGTTAACGATTCGTTAAAATTTACATCAAGTGATACGCAAATATGCTGAAATGTTTTGCTGAAAAAATGTGAGTAGCTTTTGCAGTAACTCACATTTTTTCAGCAAAAAATATCAGAATATTGTATATTGAATCCGCTAAAATAGTTAACGAAATGACCCTTAACGAGCTCGTTAAGCTAACAACGCTTTGAACAACTGGGCCCAGATCAGCCAGCGGAGGTATATAGAATAGAATAGAATAGACTTTATTCATACAAAAAATCAATGACCCATGAGTACACCGTATAACATAAGTAATTTTAAACATAGTCAATGATGATCAAAGGTAGCAAACTATACATATATAGCTGAACTAAATCGATAGTATCCCTCATCAACTATACAACCACTTGTGGTTCTATATCCAAAGGTATAATACAACATATAACTTGGTAGTAATGTCCCTAGCTCTATTTACATACACTGACATTACAACCAACAATAATACTATCAATACAATCAGTTTTATATAACTTATCTAAACTATACTGTATATGCTATAATATCATCAAATACCATATTTAACTTAGTAGTAATGATCCCAGCTCTGTTTACCCAACAGAGCTAAGAACATTACAACTAAAAACAAATAATACTGTCTTATATAACTTATCTAAACTATACTGTATGTGCTATAATACCATCAAATACCATATTTAACTTAGTAGTAATGCTCCCAGCTCTGTTTACTCAACAGAGCTAAGAACATTACAACTAAAAACAAATAATACTGTCTTATATAACTTATCTAAACTATACTGTATATGCTATAATACTATCAAATACCATATTTAACTTAGTAGTAATGCTCCCAGCTCTGTTTACCCAACAGAGCTAAGAACATTACAACTAAAAATATAATACTGTCAACACAATTAGTCATTTATGAATTTTCTAAACAATACTGTAAATGTTGTAATACCATTCCAACAACCATTATACATGCTATATATATTTCATACTTTCCCAAGCAATGTATTTAAATATGATATTGCTACAAATACTCCTATAATAACTAACTAAATAAATAACTGAATAGAAACTGGATAAATAAATAAATAAATAAATAACACCTACCAAAGAAGTTCGGGAATGAAGAGAAGAAAAACATGTTATGCTGGATAAAATATTTCGTTATGTTTCTTAAAACTTTTAAAAATGTAAACAGATAGCTTATTAATAGTAGTCTTGTTTTCTGATTTCAACAATTCAATAAATTTAGGCATATTTGGTCTTACCCAGTAGTATCGTTTATTGTATTCAGCACGTAAGTCTTGGTATAAAGGACACTCTAAAATAAAATGAAACTCATCTTCTAAAGTATTACAATTTTGACATTTTCTATTTTCCAAAGGTATCATATCTGGTTTATGCCAACGCCCCGTTTCAATTGCAAGTCTATGTGAAGAGACTCACAACTTGTGAAAAGGACCTTTATACCATTCATATACAGTGACGGCCCAGATCATCCTGCAAATATGTATCTGCGCATTCTGACCGGCCTTCACTGTACGCCTTTATGATCAGTGCTTTCGCTGTCATTAGATCTTGTAAATTGCATCGACGACTAGGGAAGGTCATGGTCAGATAACGAAGACATGCTGGACTCTCTGGACCTTTTCTTCTGTTCGACGCGACATAATAGCAGCCCTTTTGCTACGTTACTGTTAAAAAACGTTGTTTTTCAGGCGCTTGTAGCAGAATCTGTTGTAAGTGCACAAGTGATTTGAAAAATTGCATGTGCTGTGAAGTTCGTTTCCGTCATTTGAATTATAATTGCTATTCTTTTCTTTGATCTTTAAACAGTCGCATGTGCTGCTGGAGTTTTGTTTAAATTGTACACAAGTCTGCTTTGATCATATGATTAATATGTACTTGTAGTTCTTAATCAGATTTTGCAGCGGATTGTAGTTAATTGCCTACCCGGATTAGAAATAATTCTAGTATTGAAATGTGTGATTTATATTTGAACTCAGATACCTAATTCTGGATATGAAACTTGAAGCTGTCAGTCATTACCCGTTTACCTGATCTTATTATACAAACAAACCACTAATATTGTGGTTCGAACAAGTACGTGGGTACATGTATATCATTTCTTGGCTTCAGGGAATTGGATACAGTTGGTAGAGTTTCCGCTTTTATTTACAATGGAGACATTTTTGTGACTTCCTTTGTTATCTTTCCTGCACCCCAAGCCCCTTCTGAAAAGGGTCTATCCTAAAACCCTTGGGAGCAAATTCTTTCCTTTTAAGAGAGACATCTTTTCCAGTACGAAAGTAAAAAAAAAACACTTTAAAGCCCACATTTTGATACAAACAATTATGGTGTTATGGCCCTTCATTAATCTGTGCCCTAGGGTGATTATAAGATCCATGAAGTATACAGGATTGCGGCATTAGAGAGGTCCCTAAAGAATATTTTGTTTGTGAGGGGGTTTGTCGTGAAATTGAAAAACTGTTTAAGATTATTTATTTATTTATCCTTTATTTATTGTAAAGATGTTTGTTAGTAATAAAAATAAAATCATTATCATAAGAGGATTTCAAAAGATATCTACATTTGGTAATTTAATACAAACGTCATATGATTGTAGCAGTATATCTGAAGTGCTGTCTGTAGCTACATGGCCCATTTTATTTGTACACGGATTTGTTATTCAATTAAATAATAATAATAATAATAATAATAATAATACGTCATATCTCCGGATAAGGGGAGGGTGGGACATTAAAATAAGTATTTACTTATGTTGTGCTATAGGTATAAATATAACATTTTCCAGTGACCTGTGACTTCTGGTTTCAATTACATATTTGATATAATACAGCTAGGAACAAGAAACCCCAGGTCACCGGGACAATATATATATATATATATATATATATATATATATATATATATATATATATATATATATATATATATGTGTGTGTGTGTGTGTGTGTGTGTGTGTGTGTGTGTGTGTCGGAAATTGCAAGAGATTATAACAACATATATTTTATATGTTGTAAGTTATGGAAAAGGCAACCTATACAGCGGTTATGTCGAAAAGCGTAAACATATGAACATTATTAAACTAGTGAATATTATTAAACACCTGAATATTCATTGTGGTAGAAGTTTATTTCTGATGCACTGATTAATAAGTTTTATGATGTTAAACACAGTAATACTCTGGGCGCAGATGTTCAAAGTGTTGTTAGCTTAACTAGTTCGTTAGTTGTCAAAATGTTGACTGTTCTAGTAAGTACAATATCTAATTCACAGGTGTTATTGCTGAAAAAAGTGTGAGTAGCAAAATATTAGCATATGTTTCATATTCAATGATCAAAGTTTTAAAGATACATTAATTAACGACATATTTAGTTTTTAACAGCTGGGCCCTGCTCTAAGATCCGTCGAAATTAAATTAATATCATTTCGCTATTAAGAGCAGCTTTGCTAATTTCTTGTTATTCTATATTCAATGATAAGACCGCCCCACTAATAAGACACAAAGGTTGTCCTAATAGCAAAATATTAGTAGTCTTTGAAAAGAAAAAAACAAACACGTAACGAAGCATAATAAATCGAAATAAAAAAAAGTTGTGACTGTTGACGTGTTTTCTAATTAGTGCGCTATGAGTCCGCCATTGATCTGTACTCATTAGAAATACCCGTATGTAAACCGATGACGTCAAACCATTTTTTTTTCTAATAATCGCTATACATACAAAACAAACAAAACACAAACAAAATAAACATTAAACATAGTCGATCAAAAGGTCAGTTTAGTAATATGATGATACGCATATATTATGATATTTTTAATATTTTCTATACGCTTGGAAATATTTGTAACGATGAGCAGAAAATATATAACGGGGCTTAAACTGGTTTCAGTAGGTAGCAACTTCGCCCTTAATTCTGATACACATTCAATAAACAAAGAGTTGGGTCCTCTATTATAGGGATCAAACATGGTTTTTTATACATTAACATTCGCCAGGTCCCGTGGGAGGTGTTGAAAACCGAGGCCGAAGGCCGCGGTTTTTAACACCTCCCAAGGGACCTGGCGAATGTAAATGCATTGAAAAACCATGTTCGATCGCTATTATTGCATAAAAACTGAAAACATTTGCTACATTTTGCGTTCTTTCTTGCATTATTTTGTTTCGCTTTTTCACCGATGTCGCGCGAACGCTATTTCCACGTACTATGCTTGTTCCAGGGCAGGGCAGTACACATCTCGTGACGGCAGCAATTCTGTGGCCCAGTATGAGCATATTGAAAAGTGCGTAGCCGTGCATTAACAGCGCGTGAATTGCCTTGTTAATACACGGCTTTTCGCCGGTTAATGCACGGCTATTAATAGCGTGCGACACTGCTTTTTATGCAATAATTCTCATTAAAACACACATAACACAACTTCCACAGAGAAAATGTCCGAACTGCGATGATTTGAAATCAGAACTATTAGAAATCCACGATGGGCCCTAATTTATGTAGTATGATAAACTTAACAATATTAAGGTTTGAGTACATTTATAGTGATTTATACTAATGTCAAAGTCTGATGCGGATCTACTTTGTTCTATATTTGGTATTGTAGTCAACCTTTGAAAACCTGCACCACTTGCCTGCTGTTTATGTGCTTTATTTTCGTAGTCCGATGCTGGAGTTTCTGTGGTTGTCCACGTTTTATCTGTTGTTTTCTTTTTCTGATATTTCCCTGGCGTTTGTGTTTGGAACTGCACCAGGAAAGTGTAAGGGGCAAGAATTGAGCTTGTAAAATATGTTTAGACCCCAAAGAGTCTTGCTGCCCACCGCTTCTGTTACTATTACCCCAACGACCCAGGAGAACAAACGTGTTTTGGTAGTGCATCAGTGTTGTCAATAATGTCCGATTCTTGATCTGTTCACCTTTATTTTAATCTAAATACCAACGTGACTGAAATTCTGCTAATTCTTTGCGGAATAGATATAATTTTATATTTATCTACTCATGTCACTAATGTTAAATATTGTTTAGTCATATTCTTACTGCCCTTTTCGCTCAGACTTTTCGACTGCGTTGAACAATTGGTAGTCGATGTCATCAAGTAAAATCAGAGGCTACGCTGTTCTCAATAATTAAGTCAACCCAGCATTAAAGTGTTCTCTTTGCTGATTCATGGATTAATTTTCCTGAAAACTGTAAATATCTAGCAATATCACATTCCTGTAATTGTTCTCAATCCTTTGTTCTATTGATGTTGATCAATGCAATAAATGAATATTGTCTTTTGGATATTAACCTACTGGCTAGGCTAGAACCCTTGCATTAACGCTTTCATCCCTGACTACAGAGCTGAAAGGATTAAATATTTATGTTTCTAAGCTATTATATCAAACGAGTAACAATCCGTTTCATCTGGTTCTGCACTGCATAGGTACGGGTCGTATGTATCTGATTTGATCTTCAGAGCTGAAAGGCTTAACCGTCTCTGATTCAAAGTAAGTATATCAAAAATGAGGAGTTTCAGTAGAGCCAAGAATGATACAATAATATTATATTATGATTATCTGATAATCATTTGAGAAAGTTTGCCTTGTGTGAACGTGACCAGGATACTTAAAATGCTGGATATTTTTTCTCTTGATGCGTGAGACACCCTAAGCGGTGTAATTACTTATGTATTATGTCTGGCATTTTGATCACGTCATTAGGGAAGCGGGGACTGGATGCGTTGCTTTTCGTTGTTTTTTTTAACGCGTTTCTTTACACTTCCTCTTGGTAATACAATAGTCTCTCGCTATCTCGACCTCGCTTACCTCGAATAACCGCTTATCTCGAAGTTAAAATCTGGTCCCTGCCTAAACATGAACATCTAACAACAGGTGAAAAATATTGTGGAAAAGAGGAGAAATAGGAGCAATTACATATTTATGGAAGCGTCCTAGTGCCGGGTGAAAAAATATTTAAGTCCTACGTAGGAGATAATAAGTCCTACGTAGGAGTTAGTAACTCCTACGTAGGACTTATTATCTACTATGTAGGAGTTACTACGTAGGACTTACTATCTCCTACGTAGGAGTTACTATCGCCTACGTAGGATATATTATCTCCTACATTACTAACTCCTACGAGGACATATTATCTCCTACGTAAGACTTATTATCTCCTATGTAGGAGCTACTATCTCCTACGTAGGAGTTACTATCTCCTACGTAGGACTTATTATCTCCTGCGTAGGACTCCTATGTAGGACTTATTATAGAGAGGATTCATTAGAGTTACTATCTCCTACGTAGGACTTATTATCACCTACGCAGGAGTTACTAACTTCTACGTAGGACTTACTATCTCCTACGTAGGAGTTACTATCTCCTACATAGGACTAAAATGTTTTTTTCACCTGGCACTAGGACGCTTCCATACATATTAATTTGTTAAAAGTGGTTAATCGAATTTTTTTCCTCAATTCTGCAAATCTGATATGTCGAGCTACGGATATCTCGAAGTATTTCAGAGAGTCCCTTGGAATTCGAGATAACGCGGGTCGACTGTATTGGTACACTACGTTCTGTAGACTGTGTGTCATGAAATCTGAAATTTTCACTCATAAAATCAATTAAGTCATTTTCTATATAATACCCCTTTGAACAGCTAATAGACCTTTCCAGCATTCATGATAGAAGAGTTTATTGAATATATTCAAGCATGTATTGGTTAATTAAATTTATGACAATGAAGAAATAAAGTACGAAAGAAGGATTGGAACAATCAAACAGGAACTACAAACTGTGGCAAAAATGAAGAAGAGATCCAGTAAGAGCTCCGATCACAGAACATAGCCTGTCAATGACACCAAGATATAGAGCAAACAAAACAAAACAGACAGCACATAAAATCTAAAATGTTGTTTACACACAAAAGAACGAAAATCGAAGACACGGTTTTATTAGGACTTTTCACATGCAACAATGTAGTTTGCGAGGTTGCATACGACACCTTGCACAAGCCATCATAAGCCTGCAAAAGCCACCAACCAAAGAAAACAAAGCTACAAGTTTCCGCTTCCCTATTATGATTGCAATGTTAGAGGGGATTCATTAGATACTCATTCATGAAATGATAAAAGAACGAATAAGGCAAAACACAAAATGTTCAGCAGCGAGTATCCTGTATGACATACAAATAACAAACATCATCACAACCACCACCTTAGAACGGTCAGTAGTTAACACTATCGGAGACGTTAAATTTTACTGGTACCAAATCGTCATCCAAGGTTCAGGGCCCAGTTGTTCAAAGCATCGTTAGCTTAACGAGCTCGTTAGTGGTCAAAATGTTAACTGTTCTAGTAAGTAAAATATCTAATTCACAGGTATTTTTGCTGAAAAAATGCTACTCACATTTTTTAGCAAAAATACCTAGTGTATATGCCATATTTAATTGTCAAAATTTTAACGATACGTTAACAAACGGCCCCGTTAGTTTTTAACAACTGGGCCCTGATGTTCAAAAAATATAAAATGACTGTTCGGCTCGCACAGAGGTTCTCTGACTCAGAGAAACATCACACACGTGTAAATCAAGTTCACTGTGACGTAACAAGGATGAGGCTCATGGCAATAACCTCAGACACTGGTAGCCAGAGCTAAAGAAACCAGTTCTTAAATCACGGAGAGCCTGATTTGTTTGTGTTGAGGTTTTACGGCCCAGTCAACCCAATGGGGTCATGTCGAGCGCGGTCAGTTTACCTAACCACACGTTTACTGGGCAGGCTTAGTCCTCTAAGCGGCTAACCAGTATTGTGCACATTCTTTCGCCAGAAACTGACAACTGCCCTTCTTGAATCAGCGGAAGGGAGAGAATGACCGTAGCAAATATTTCATGATCAATCTCCACGAAAGAATGTTGCCGACCTCGGCGGGGGTTGAACCCGCGACCTCCTGGTCTCCAGTCGGACGGCTTATCCAACTGAGCCACCGAGGCCGGCACGGAGAGCCTGAACAAAGAAATAACGTCAGGCGTCAAATTTTTAATGAAAGTTTTAGGTCGGCAGTTTCATAGAGTCTGAGACCTGACCCATCGATGTACAATAAAAGACGAAAGCATAGTTATCAACCATGACTGGGTTAAAAACTAAGCATGATATCTGTCGTCTAATATCCACGTTATAACCCATCATTTTATAATAGTTTACGATTTTTAGTCTTCTAAAAATGGAAGCTCCAGCAAGTTTCTAAATTTTTAAAGTAGGTCAACGTGAAACTCAGATTCCGATACTCCTTGGTGCAGATGTGTTCTCAAGCTGACTTTATGTTTATTAATCCGTTCGGAGTGTCGACGGTAAAATGTGAAGTGTGAAGTGTGAAGTATGGACTTGTGAACTGTGAACTTGGCCTCCGCAGTTTAAATTTGAGATAAGGACATTTCCCACGTTTCGCATCAATTACGAAGGTACGTGTTGATAAATCAACATTAGCAGTTAAGGCATAGTATTGTTTGCCTATCCCATCTCAACATACGCTCGTGCACATTGTCTATATTTATTGACTTTTGAGGATATATACTGCGAATATCTTAGATCCTGACCACAGTGTGCGGATGTTGGCTGTACTGTATGTAAAGAAAAATCACTGGCCAAAGGTCTGAATACCACCACAATTTTAGTGTTAACTGTTTGCAATTAACTTTTCCTTTGTAATTCCTCTTCGCTCGTTCATTCTTTTTTCTATAAAGTGCTGTTTCGTTATTTCGTGTGTTTAAACCCTCATTCGTCGCTTTGGGATTGTAGCATTTTGATATTATTTTTCAATGCAGAAAAAGGCAGGAAAAAGAATGCCCTCAAAAACGTCCATCTTACCCTGTCACTTTTAAAACCCGCACCCTGGAAGGGCACGAAAGATACGCAAGAAAAATGTGACTGAAGACAGAAAGGGGAGAAAATAAGGTAAATTTTCTAAGAAAATCATACACACATACACATATAAATCAAAGCACTGACAGCACTCGTGGGTCGATCTCAGTGTAGGATGGGAAAATGTTCCTGAACGGGGACTTAAGACTGTTTCATTTAGCCTTAACTTCCAGTTATTTAAGCAAACAGTGCAGACCCTGATCGGACGCCGCGTTCTGCGGCGTCCGATCTGGGTCTGCACTGTTTGCCAATGTTCCAAATGTCTCAGTCCAGGTTTTACAGATAAACCTCTATCAACAGCACTCTGACGTCACAGCGAAAAGAATAGTGCGGCTATAAATAACCGTTACCTGGATTTCGTCTAACGTGAGGTTTGATTACATTTGTCAATGATAATCACGTGAACAACTACCTTAAGGATATTTTGGCGTTTGTATACTATGGCTCGATTGTAAACAATAGCTGTCCTTCAGACTGCCTTCTTGTCAGTAATTGTGGCAGATATGCAGTTCATAAATACAATGCTTGTGACCCTTATGGCACATACGAAAAGGAAAGAGCCACATTTCGCACAGTCCAATCAAGGTCTTCTTTGTCCAAAGACACAATATATACGAGAGTATAAAGTAAAACCTCAATGACTCGAACACCGATGGCTTGTTTACCGTGGCTGACTCGAACTCGTTTTTGAGTCCCTAGGGAGTTCTTCTGAAAGCTCAAGGATATTTAGGAATATATTTAAGAGAAACTGTCTTTTGATCATGAAAATGTATGTTTTGTGTACTCATTAGCTTCGCCTCATCGAGGCGATTCTAATGAGCACACTCAACATACCATTATTTTATAGAAGATCGAAAAACATCCCGAAATTATCCCCATTTGCCTCCTGACTTAGCGCTTTGATTAACGCTCAGTGGCTCGAACTATCCATGTCTTGAACAAATTTCCATGGTCCCAAAGATGTTCGAGCCATTGATTGTTTGTGTTCAGGTTTTACGGCCCAGTCAACCCAATGGGATCATGTCGAGCGCGGTCAGTTTACCTAACCACACGTTTACTGGGCAGGCTTAGTCCTCTAAGCGGTTAACTAGTATTGTGCACATTTTTTCGCCAGAAACTGACAACTGCTCTTCTTGAATCAGCGGAAGGGAGAGAATGACCGTAGAAAATATTTCATGATCTATCTCCACGAAAGAATGTTGCCGACCTCGGTGGGGTCGAACCTGCGACCTCCTGGTCTCCAGTCGGACGCGCATCCAAATGCGCCATCGAGCCATTGAAGTTCGACTGTGTATAGATTCTGTAAGTGGGATGGCGCCATCAAAGTCCTTGATCTGATACATGAATTGCAGTGGTTGATTTGCGCCTTTATCGTCTGCACTTCAAGTAGGTCTTTTTTCTTATGCTGCGGCTAATAAAACCTTGGATGTGAGATAAACAAGTTAGCATGAGATAGGTTTCTTATTGATCTTCACACTTTTGTCACTTCTTGACATTTTTTTTATTTAATGAAGGATGATCAATACGTTATATTTAACATTAACGCTTAAAGCGCCAGGAAAAACGAAACTATTTTTAGAGAGAAAATAAGACTTGGCATTACATGTGAATCGCCTGCTAGGCAGACGATTCACATGGAACGTCAAGCCTTATTTCCTCTGAAAAATACAAAACAAAAATGAAAATGTCATCTGCTGCAGTTTGGATTAGCACATTAAGGGTTAAACCCCACGTGTTTCTTAATTGCTCTTGCAATTTCACTGCTTATGTCAGGTATGTAGGCGAACGAGATAGCGACAAAAGTATGTTGACGGATTTATTTGACAGATAAGAAAATGCAAGGTGAAATTAAGGAAACACTCATCAAATAATAAACATAAAAAAATCTAAAGAATCTATTTAGTTGAACAGTGTGATGAAGCACTTTTTGAACACCAGCAGAGAATTAAGAAAATTATTGGGATTTAAAGATCTGTAAACTGCTGTTATAGAAGCCGCCAGTTTTGTGAGTAAGTGACGTCATTACCTCCTATGAGATATGTAAATAAATAAAATACATCTCAAATAGTACACATTTTACTGCTATATATCTAAAATGCGCTCATTTGCATATACACTATCAATTAGCTCACATAAGCAGCATATTTATGTCAACAAACAGCTTGTTTGTGTCTATAAATCAAATATCAGTATATATTCAAAAACGGGGCCTTGCAGTTATTAAAAATCCAACAACTTAAAATTGCAACAACTCTCTTATTTCTTAACTGATTTTGATCAACTTTGTGCTAAGATGCTTATTATCTAAATCCAAATATTTTAAGTATACAATACATTTAGTGGGTATATTTTTTTAATTGCAGGGAGAGGAAGAGAGAGGGAGCGGATTTCAACGACAATACGTTTTTCTTGAGAAGCGGTAAATGCTACTAAATGTGTAATAGATTATTGAGACGCGACATGGTCCTAAATATTTATACGCTAAATATACGGACAACTTGACTCCTTTCACTACTTGTCCTAAATTTAAGCATTAAACTCTTGAAGGATGGATCCTTCGAAAGCAAGGAACTCATCACAGAAAAGAAAATAGCAGATTTGAGATTATGAGCAGCACTGTTACAGTGAAACCTGTGTAAGAGAGCCACCTTTGAGACTGACTTTAAATAGTGGTTGATGTGGAAAAGGTGTCTGTATTATAAAGGAACATGTCATGTAATTTTGCTAGCAAAATTACATGACATGTACCTTTATAAGACAGCTACCTCTCCACATCAATCACTAAAGTCAATCTCAAAGGTGGCTTTCTTACACAGGTTTCACTGTATATCCAACGCTGCTGACGCTGCCTAGAGCCGGCCTAAGCAGAATTACCTAATTCTATTTTTAGAATTACCTAAATGGACTCAGTGATCCAGAAGGACAGGGAAATATACACTACACTAAAGTGAAGTACGGAGCTATACGCAACATCTAACACCAGCTGTAGTAAAGATAGACAAATTCTGAAAAGATAGATCACTCGGTAGCACGAAACGGACATCAGAAGCGAAAATAATCCGTTTAACTACCTGGCTCCAGTAGTTCAAAACTAACGATGTCGTTAACTAACGTATCGTTAAAACGTTGATCATTATATGGCATTTACGCTCATATTTTTGCTGAACAAAATGGAAGTAGCACTTCCATTTGCAAAAGCTACTCACATTTTTTTTTCAGCAAAAATACCTATGAATCTAGAAAAGTTAACATTTTGACCACTAACGAGCTAGTTAAGCTAACGATGCTTTGAACAACTAGGCCCTGTTTTTGCAAGAAAGCAAATAAAAAGCCATACGAATAACGCAGACCTAGTCTAGAGCTTCCTTGTGTACACACTGCCTCGCATATGTCATATTGAACAATTCAAGGGGAAATAGATCTACTTCTGAGACAACTCTGTCAAAATGTTTCGCCTCTAATATGAAAAGGGGTCTGCTCTTAAAGGAAAGAATTTGTTCCTTAAGGTAGATCCCTTTTCAGCAGGGACTTGGCGTGCAGGAAATCAAACAGGACGTTACAGTCGTATTCCCTGGTAGAAAAGCCGGAAATTTTACCGAGTGTATCCAGTCCCCTTAACTCTCCCCGCTAGTGGCGACTTTTGTCGTCTGCTGATAACCTATGCAAACAGTTTGGACCCAGATCAGGCCCGACAAAAAGTCGGGCCTGATCCGGAACCAAACTGTTTGACACTCTAATGGTATTCCTGAAAGATTTTTTTTTTTCTGAAATAGTTAATCTAAAAAAATCCACAGACGACAGAAAATCATGCGAATTTACTCAATATGCAAAGTTAATACTGTCCCGAAATTCTTACCTTTGCTGCATCGATTCCTTTTGTAATAGCCCACGTTGACACGATGTAGTCCATTACACGTTCACTTAAAGATTTAGGAACGTCATGTAGTTTCATAAACTCTCTAACGCTGTTTAACATGTCATGGTAGCGAGCAAAACTGGCGTAAAACTGTTGAAAAATGGTGGTCACGTTGGAAAAGATAGTGGCGTATAGCAAAGCTAAAATACAAAAGATACATATAATGATACCTGTACAAACATATCTAATCAAATTTCTAACACGGAACAATCTACAGCATAAACAGTCATGCATTGATTAAACTAATTTTTGAAATACTGAAAAATAAAAGGAAACATACTCTTGCAAAGTTCCTCAAAATTCAGATGGATGTAAGAATTTGATAGTGCACCAACATCAACTGCCATGATCCGCGAAATTAAGACAGATACAGAGACAAGATGCCTCCATAGTAGTGCCCCACCTCATCAGCTTGTTTCTTTGGTAAGTTTCACTTGAATTTGATTACTGTCGCGAAAATTACCAGTTCATAAGGCTGGCTAATCAGAGCTGATAAGAAAATCGGTTATCGGTCCTGCCACTGCGATCGATAATCGATTAGTTATCACCGAAGATTTGGCCATATTTTCACCTGTCTGTCTGAGCATGACTCTTACCATATGCTGTACTTTATTGTATGTATTTGATCTGATAGGTCTGCGCAAACAGTGTAGACCCAGATGAGACGCCACAAACGTGGTGTCTTATCAGGGTCTACACTGTTTGCCACTCATCCAACTGTTTTAGACACAGCATTGATAGTAAGTTTTACTTGTTCCATGTTTAGATTAAGTATGGTAAGGAGTTGAGGTGTCTGAATACTAAGGGTAAATACGGTAAAGTAAGAGACACAGAAATTAAATGATCGATTATCAGCAAATCTGTAACGATAATCATTTTTGTGGAATTTATCGATCAGTTAATCGATTATCCGATTAGTTGTGCAGCCTTACAGTGGTTAATCCTTAACGCGATACAGTCCCAGCAATATATCAATGTTTTTTTTCATGCTCAACTACACTGAGTATGAAATTTCACTTGGTCATAAAAATAAAAATACCAACAATTAAAACTTTTTTCATGCTCAACTCAGCTGAGCATGCTCAGCTGAGTTGAGCATGAAAGAAGTTTAAAAAACTTGTCAGTATTTTAAGATTTATAAGCAAAATAAATTTCATGCTCAGCTGAGTTGAGCATGAAAAAAAGTTTTATAACCTTGTGGCCAGGTTCCCTAACTCATCAGTTAATCGACGCAGAAAACATATAAATTAACTTCTCAACATTATGATGTTAGACAGATGACAGCTCGACTACATTCTGTATGTCAGAGCAAAATAAGCCACAGTAAACCTATCTATAAAAAGTTTAGAATTGGGCCGTTATTGTCGGCGACCTGACCTGGCATGGGTACTTAAAGACCGCTGCAACCTTGATTAGGTTAACCACCAAGCAGGCATTTTGGCGCATAATATCTACATTATACCCTTTGATGTCGATAGATAAATCGAGATTACCAACAATTTGCATTAGTTTATATACTAAATCACCACTGAATTTGGGTTTCGATAATCCATGCAGAAGCATTTTCCCAAGCCATTAATATATTTAAAAATTAAATCAGTGTGACAACGATAAATTTTAGAAAATGTCACGCGAAGTTTATGATACCGATAGCCTTGTTTTAGAAGTTTAACAGTTAAAAAAGTATAAAGATCGTGATATAGTTACTAACGATACTAGGTTCTCTGGTAAAACGAATGAATCAGTTTGTCTACCACAAGACTTAGTATGTGAGACGTCACCGTCTGGAAACGGAAAATGAAGAATGACGAAGTCAAAAACTTAGTGTAATTACAATACGATCTCATGTTCCAAACACCTATTTGTTAAAACAGGTTAAGAAACACTGTTTATGACTCATACATCATTTCTTCGATTTGATCATCTTGATTGCGGGTTGAATCTAGTTAGTAATCGCAGTAAGTTTAATCAACCTCTAGAAGCAGTCGTTATACCAATACATCAAACAAGAGGCCCATGGGCCACGATTCGCTCATCTGAGTGAAACAGCCATTACATATCTGCAGATGCCATGCAACAGTCTTCCAGTACTGCCACAGCAACTAGGACAGAAATTTGACAGTGCCGTAAAAAGGTCAACTATCGTCCTAGGATCATCATTTGAACAAACTTGGTAGACCTGGCGTCCCCGATGCTATATACCAAGAGTCAGCCTCAAAGCTTTCTTGGTTATGGAGAAGAAGTTTTTGAAGCGTTTTTACCATATATGGGTATGGCAGCCATCTTGTTTAATAGTGCAAAACCATTTGAACAAATTGTTAGTACCGCTTCGACAGAAGGTCCCATGAGAAATCTGTTGAAACTTGCCCCACAGGGGATGAAATTTTGATTGTAACTAATACGTTTTACTACTTTAAGTATACATTGTAAGTTTCAGCCATTAGTCTTTAATACAATTTTAGATTGTTTTTCTTGAGTCCCAAATGCTATATACCAAGACTAAGTCTCAAAGTTTTCTTGGTTTAGAGAAGAAGATTTTCAAGGTATTTTTACCATATATGGACATGGTGGCCATCTTGTTCAGTGGTGTGAAACCATTTGAACAATATCCCTTTGACAGAAGGCTACAAGTAAAATCTGGTGAAATTGGTCGAGTAGTTTCAGAGAATAAGACGTTTAAAGATTACATGATTTTAAACATGTAATACAGCTAAGGGGCAAGAGCGTATAATATCCACACAAACCTTTGATAGAAATTAATATATGGGCATGGCGGACATTTTGCTGAATAATGCAGAACCGTTTGTACAAATTGATAATATCCCTTAGACAGAAAGCCCAGTGTGAAATCTGGTAAACATTGGTCAAGCTCAGAGAAGAAGACATTTAAAAATATATGAGTGTGTATACATGTATATAGCCCAAGAGCAAGGGCAGACAACCCCAGGGTACAAAACTCTGATTGTAACTAAAAGGGTTTTCTACTTTGATCATACATTGTAACTTTTAGCCAGTGTTTGTAATACATTTTGAGAAACTGAAATTTCAAAATTTTCCCCATACAAATGCATAGGGACGCAAATCTGACCTTGCCGTAAAAAGGTCATTTGTCAACCTAGGATCTTTATTGGAACAAACTTAATAGACCTTGCATCCCCGATGCTATATAACAAGATTCTGCACTGAAGCTTTCTTGGTTCTGAAGAAGAAAATTTTAAGTGTTTTAACCATATATGGGCATGGCAGCCACCTTGTTTTGACGAAGCAGAACCGTTTGAACAATTGGATAAGACGCCTTCGATAGAAGGCCCCATGTGAAATCTGATGAAATTTGGTCAAGCTGTTTCAGAGAAGAAGACGTTTAAAGATTACAAGATTTTATACATGTATATAACCCAGAAGCAATGCAGATAACCCCAGGGGACAAAACATTGCTGTTACTGAAAGATTTGCTACTCTGATCATACATTGTAAGTTTCAGCCAGTGGTCTTTACTACATTTTGAGAAACCGAATTATCAATATTGTCCCATACAAATGCATAGGAACACAAATTTGACCTTGCCGTAAAAAGGTCAAATGTCGATCTAGGGTCATTATTTGAACAAACATAGTAGACCTTGAGTCCCCAATGCTATATATCAAGATACAGCCTTGAAACATTCATGGTTCTGGAGAAGACTTTTAAGTGTTTTTAATATATATGGGCATGGCGGCCATCTTGATTAACGTGCCGTAACCATTTGTACAAATTTTCAATCGCCCATTAACAAAAGGCTTCATGTGAAATTTGAAGAAAATTGACCGAGGGGATTCAGATAATAAGGGGTTCAATGGTGTACCCAGACGGACGACATACGACGGACGGGGAAGTATCACAATAGCTCATCCTGAATCTGCCTTCGGCTCAGGTGAGCTAAAACCATATAAACTACTATGTGAGATACGTATCTAACACGTATGCACAGCGCATACTCAGAACAGCCTGCTTATTCCCTGGTCTAATCAGAGTCTTCACTGTCCGTCCGAAAAGTCTTTAATCTTTGGCTATCCATTGAGCGGCCCGCAAAGACTGGCCAGACTATTTGAATGCAAAGACTAATATGAGTCTGTCCTCACAGGGCGCACATGTTATAAGGTACATTCTCTTATGTCTCGGAACATGTAGCCTTGAAATCAAGCACAAACAGCCTTGAAATCAGAACTAATGTATGTATCTTAGTATTCGAACTCCTTAACTCCTTGCCATACTTGTCCAAAAATTTTAACAAGTCCAATTCACTATTTGTAGGTGTGTTTAGAATAATGCTCGCTGTGCGGCAAACAGTGTAGACCCAGATAATACGCCGCGTTATCTAGGTCTATACTGTTTACTCTGGCCTGTCTGTCCCAATATTTAAACTAAATACAGTGAGACTTAAATTTTCTCTACCCTAGAGGCAAATTCGGCAGACAACAAATCGAAGATGTTTTTTTATTGTTTTTCCCAGAAAATGGGCTTTGATATTTTATGCAAGAAGACAATTTGCATGATAGTGATAGGAGAAAATTTGCATGAAATGTCAAAGCCTATGTTTGGGTAAATGACAAATAAGTCAACATACGGTATCTTCTGCTAAAATTTTTACCCAGCATGCTAAGCGTTATGTGAGATTTCGATAGGCAGGCATTTGTATAATGAGTCCAAGTCACTGAGAAAGAAAATATTGTCAACCACAATTTTCACATGATATGCAGAATCAGCATCCGACATTTATTGAACAGATACAAACCGATTAACTGACATATTTATTTGTGGTCGTGACAGTCAAGGTACTGTCAACAGTCAACAGATACTTTAAAATACGACCAGGCCCCGAGGTTATAAAACTTTTTCACGCTCAGCTCAGCTGAGCATGAATATTTCTCTGCTAATAAATATGAAAATGCCAACTTTAGTTGGCATTTTCATATTTATTAGCAGAGAAATTTTCCTGCTCAGCTCTGTTAAGATAGAAACAATTTGCAATTGTTTGTTTGTAATTTAAGTTTATTAGCAGAAAAAATTTCATGCTCAGCTGAGTTGAGCATGAAAAAAGTTTTATAACCTCGGGGCCAGTCTATGTGATGTGAGTGAATATTCCATACACAAAGATAGATTCTAAAAGGAATGACCCTTAAGAGCAATGATAACAGTCACAAAACAGAAAAAAAAATCTGAAGTGTCAAGTTTTCTGGGCAGGACTAGCTAGTTTCGGCCAATTAGACTTCATCAGTGACCCTCGTGTAAATTTTGATAAATCCCGGAATAGGCCCAGTGATCGCAAAAAAAAACAAGAAAATATAAACTATACTATAGTGAAGTACGGAGGGACGTTTAGCGGCCGCCGCACTGCACTAGCACTCACGCCCATTTCTAATTTTCGGCCAATTGAGTTACTTGGTCCAGGTTGTTGATGCAAATTCACATACTTAATGACAAACCGTGCAGACCCAGATCAGTTGGCTTCTGAAGAAACTGATCTGGATCTACACTATTTGCAAAGGCAGGGCATATCCGGACTCAGCAGGACTCGGGTTAAAAGCATAATCTTGATAGTAGAAATGAAAACAATGTCATTTTGCAAACAGAGAGGCCCTAAAATTGCTAAGTATTACAAAGCGCCTAGTAATAATCGAAACCGTCAGTCTGAAAATTCACCACTGAATTACCGAAATAACCCTTAATATTTGGACAGATTTGCCTGAGCAAACAGTGAAGACTCTGATCAGACGCCGCAAAACGCGGCGTCTGATCAGGGTCTCCACTGTTTGCCACTTTTCCAGCAGTTTTTCAGACACATCAATAAGTTATAATTTTTTTTTCATGGGATTGTTCAAATTGTAGGACAAGTATGGTGAGGAGTTAACCCATAGTAGACTGAATGAACTCCCCCACACTATATATTGGAAGAGTCTAATTTTGATTTTAAGTTTGTCAGGCTATGTAATTTAGGTATTCCTAGAGAAAATCGGTTGAAGTATTTGCACTAGTGAAGACCCTGATCAGACGCCGTGTTCTGCGGCGTCTGATCTGCATCTGCACTGTTTCGAAATTATCCTTTTAGGGGTGTCCAGACTACAAGGGGTTAAGATATCTAAATATTATATTTAGATTTTTTAGGTATTTAGGTTTAACACGGTATGTGATAAGAATTAAAAAAATAAATAAATAAATAAACAATAGCTGTACACCTGAACAAATGATACTCACAAGTCAAGAACAAGGGGTGAGAATACTGTATATATCCAGACCAGGCAATCTGATAGGTTGAAAATTAGAAGTGGGCATGACATCTTAATTTATTCAGCATGACAAGGGTGTAATGACATGTCACGTTCTAGACCTCTGTTGCGTAAAAAATAAATATTGTGATATAAATTCAATGCCTAAATAAGACTGTTATTTGGACAAGATACACTTGGCATATTTTCCGCCATCTTGTCAGAAGGAGACAGCCTGACTTCCGGTTTCTCTTTATTACATTACGCCCTTCTGCAAAGGAAAGAATTTGCTACCAAGGGGAGCTAATTCTTTCCTTTAAGACAGGGCTGTGACAACACCATGCCCGACTTGTCCAACTTGTTCCATTTCCCTGAGAACAAGAAAGAAATTTCATTTCACTTGCAAGGACTTCCTATCTCTGGCTAAAAAGAGTTTCGAGATAATAATATTCATATTTGTCTTATTTCTCGAAGAAAACGTTGTAGGTCCTCATAAGTAGAGCCTGACTGAAGCATTTCTAAAGAGTACACACAACATACTGTTTTCCTTCGAGAAATAAGAAAAATGTCAATTTTGGGGCAAGTAAATCTTGGCTGGACAAGAAGTGAATTTTGACCATTAACATGCCCGTGGACAAGTAATAAAATTCAATAATTCCACAGCCCTGCTTTTAGAGCAGACTTTAGAGTAGACCCCTTTCCAAAACAGCAAAACAGTTGTCTGGAAGTGTATCAATTCCCCTTCAACCATAAAATGCCAAGATTTCCTGCATCTAATGTCGTCTGTTTATGTCGTCTGCTAAATATTCTTGCAAACTTTTCAAACCTATTTTTGCATATAGACAAACAGTGTGGACCCTGATCAGACTAGAGGAGCAGTCTGATCTGGTTCCACACTGTTTGCAAAAATCACAAGCAGATGACAAAGCAGACGACAATTGTTGTGACTGGCAGTTTAAGGGTTAAATTAAATAATAAATATTATCATATAAAAACTATGGAAAAACAAGTGTTTTACTTACAGCCAATTATCATCATGAAAACAGAAAACAATTTCTCTGACTCTGAAGCAGCTGACACGTTCCCGAAACCCACGCCTGTCATGCAGGAGAGAGTAAAATACATGGCAGTGAGATATCTCATGCCCTTGCTAGGGCCTCCAACTAGTTCGTTAGATGTTGTCGTGTTTGACAATTGCCACGGTTGTCCAGTCACATTAGCTAGTGTAGACAGCCACCCGTAGCTAACACCAGCCATAATCTCCGTACTTCCTATCGAATACCAGACGCAAGCGAACCAATGTGCGAATAAAATGAACACTAAAATGAGCAAAACTAGCATGGCGGCGCCATATTCCAAGTAATGGTCCAGTTTTCTAACAACACGTCCTAATCGTAACAACCTAACAACTTTGAGTGCACTGAAGAGGGTACTTATCCCCTGAAAAAAAAAGAGAAAAGAAGGTAACTCATTTATCCAAAAATATTGAGACTCTTCAACCATTTCAATCCTGAATTTCTGAAATAAACTCTTCTGTCTCTGTATTTAGACTTATCATCACGAAAACACGCATATATAATTTTGACCCCCTTAAACCCCACTTTTATATAGTAAAACTAGGGTTTACAGGGGTATATATTATTTTTCTTATTTATGCACAAAAACATAGATTGTGGGTACTCGTTAGAACCGCCTCGGCGAGGCGGTTCTAACGAGTACCCACAATCTATGTTTTGAGCAGAAATATGAAAAATATCAGAGTTTATTTTATCTGAAATTATTCAGTTTTTGGAGGTGAAATGGTCTATATATTTGAATGGGCGTGTTTTCGTTATGATCCAATGCTGCCAAAAAGCCTTAAAAAAGCAAGTTGAATGCACAGGATGATAAGCATCTGCATACTTTGGTTATGCTGCTAGAATGCTTATTTTGGTTCAGCACGGCTAAATAGTGCCAATGAGGAGGCCGCTCTTGGATTCAGCTGTTCGCGTTCGGTTTTATCATGCTTTCTTACATTACGAAAACACGCCTATTCAAATATATAGAAAATTTCACCTCCAAAAACTTGAAACTTTTCAGACAAAAAAAAATGAGATATTTTTTTCATATTTCTGCTCAAAACATAGATTGTTGGTACTCGTTGGTACGAGGCGGTTCTAACGAGTACCCACAATCTATGATTTTTTAGCAAAATAAGAAAAATACCACTGTAAACCCCAATTTTACTACATTAAAGTAGGGTATAATGGGGTCAAAATTATATAGGCGAGTTTTTGTGATGTGTTAAAGGAACACAGCCTAATGTCAAAAGACATGGTTTTGGTATTATTTATTCTTTGTGTGTCCCTGTGGCAGCCTGCAGTTGGGCTTTTTGTTCCTATTTTGTCCTACTCGTTGTCTATTGTTGTGTTTAGTGTATTTTGTCTAGCATTAGGATCACCTTCTCAGGGAAGAGGAAGCGGTTTGTTTTGCTTTTCTTTGGTTTGTACTGTCTGTCGTGATTTGTTTGCTCTTCGTCTTGGTGTCATTGGTAGGCTATATTCTGTGATTGTGACTTCCTGGACATCTTCAACACTATTTGTGTCTAACAATTTATGTCTCTGAGGCTTTGTATGAACCATTCACTGTCTGCACGAAGAGGAAATATTTTGCCTAGACTGTGGTGATGGACAACAAGAGTTTATTTAGCATATATCATTAGAAAGGTCTTGTCTGTTTTGTCTCAATTATTTAAGTGTATTGTGTATAATAATCTATTTACAGAGTCTAAAATGCATTAGAAACGTTTCTATGGAAAACGCATCACGAAAATATGCCTATATAAATTTGACCTCCTAAAACCTACTTTTATATAGTAAAACTGGGGTTTACAGGGGTATAAATTATTTTTCTTATTTCTGCTCAAAACATATATTGTCGGTACTCGTTAGAACCGCCTCGACGAGACGGTTCTAACGAGTACCAACAATCTATGTTTTTAACAGAAATATTTAAAATATCAGAATTTTTTATCTGAAAAATTTCATTTTTTTGGTGGTGAAAATTTCAATATATTTGAATAGGCGTGTTTTCGTTGTGGTACTTTCGAACATATGCACCCAGCGAAGATTCCGATCAGCCTGCGTATTCGCGCAGTCTGGTCAGACTATTCACTAGGCACTGTTTGAATAACCAATAATTCAATGTTACTTCATGCCGACAATGGAAACTCTGACTGGACTGCGAGGATTCGCAGGCTGATTTCGGTCTGCTTTGGGCGTAAATGTCAGATGGTACATTTTGTCACATTGTTACTCAATTAAATATAATAGAGGACACTACAGAAACACATTATAATGTGTAAACATATTTTAAAGTTTTCATGTACGGTCAATGTACAATGATGCACGATGCGATCCCAAATGTTCAACCTTTCAGTAGATGGCAACTTTACAGTTTTCTTAGAAGCAGGGTTTTAGCCTTTGTGGTTTATGCATTTGCATCAAAACATCTGTTTAACAGTAGAGCTATAGGGACTATACAACATATCATAATCTATCACTGCATGTGCATAGGCTCAATAAAACCGAGTCTGCCATTTCCATTGTTTTTTTTTATATACATTTTTTTTTCATCTGCGTGCTTTGCTTGTTTTTTTTTTAAATCCCTTTTGAACAGGATATATTTGTCACTTCGTGCTAACTGTCTCCTAAGTAGACTATTTGCATCAAGTGTGAACCCGTATTTATATTGGAAAATACGAAAAAATCAAATTCTCATCTACTGAAATTTTACTCAGCATGCTTAGTGTTCACAAAGTTTTCATTGGCTTACCTCGTCTACGTCCTGAAAAGCGTTGAACACATCATATGGCAAACAGGATAGCAGATCAATAACAAACCAGCTTTTTAAATAGTTCATCCTGATTATCTTTGGGTCTGATATAACTTCACCACTGGCTCCAACAAATGTTGTATGGAAGTTTAGAATAATGTCTATAAAGAACACTACATCCACAATACTATCTATGACTAACAAGGGAACTTGGTCCATGGTCTTGTTTTTGAAAGCAGAGTTGTAAGGTACGGTAATTGCGGTATAAAATGTCAAAGCCAGTATCATCCAATCCCAGACGGTTTTGAAAAGGCAGTAATGGAGAATGATATGTGGTGGGGTCTTTGGCGCCTCTAGACGGTATTGTGGTAAAACATCAGCATTTAAATTCATCATCTAAAATAGGAAAACATGAAAAATTCACCTTGTTTGAACCGCAACCTCGGTTTCAACATGTTTATTCAGAGCTGCCATAACATAACGTACAATTGTAAGCAACTAAAGAAGGGATCAGAACGAAAGCATGCCAGCTAACTTAAAGGTAATTGATACAGTTAAAAAAAAGACAATTCCGTCAAAATTGTTTTTGCCTCCCTTCTTAAAAGGGATCTACTCAAAAAGGAAAGAATGCGCTCCCCTTGGGAGAAATCCATTCTTTTTAGAGTAGATCCTTTACAGAACGGACTTGTGCAGAAAAGTAAACATGACTTCATAAAAATTGATTCCCTTTGGAAAAATGGTGGAAAATCTACCAAGTGTATCCAGTCTCCTTAACATTTCAGACGACATTTGTCGTCTGCTTTATTGAAACAAACTAATTGCTTGGAAAGAAGTTTACATGTAAAGTTGAAAAACTGAACGTCAAACAGCGTAGATCCAGATGAGACGCCTCATCTGGATCTATGCTGTTTGCAAAAGCCTATTATTATCGTCTATGGCAGTGAAAGAGTTAAGAAAATGCACCCAGCAAAGACTCAGATCAGCATGTGCATCCATGTAGTCCGATCAGTCTTCGCTTGGGGCTCTTTGAATAGCCAAGGATCCAACGACACTTCAGGCGTACAGCAAGGACTCTGATCAGACTGCGCGAATGCGCAGTCTGATCTGAGTTCTTGCTGAGCGCACGTGCCATGAGGAATAGCTCTCACGTTACTATTAATTTACCCTATAATGACTAAAAAGATTTAAAATGGCATGACCTGTTAAATATATTATATATGATCTTAATGAGAAAATTCGCTTTATGATATATGATATATGTTGACAGCTACGGCCCAGGATCTTCCCGTGATGCTGTAAGTGGGACGGGGGACATGCTTAATTGGGCTTTTGTTACCCGCATACAGCATAAGGGCCCAAATATGCATATATTGTAGATTCCAAACACTTAAGGTGCTATACATCGTACAATAGTTGATAAGAATATGTGTAGAAAAAAAGAAATTCTTATAATATAATGAACAAATGTAGTCCATATAGTATTTTCAGTAAGTCAAAAATGTTAAAATTTACCCAGTTTAAAATCATTATTAAACACTCGCGTCATGGGTAGAAGTTAGTCAAATTCAAAATTACACCTGAGTGTTTTACTTTTCTAGCGCTGTGACAGTGGGTAAAACAAAATTACGCAAAACATTAAGTAAATATTCTAATAATTCGTCCTCAACTCTTATTATGAGCTTTATAGTTTTAACCCTTAAAGCGCCAAAGAAAACTGCATCTGAAAATGTCGTCTGTTTATGTCGTCTGCTGAATATTCTTGCAAACTTTTCAAACCTATTTTTGCATACAGGCAAACAGTGTGGACCCTCCTCTGGGTCCACACTGTTTGCAAAAATGACTTTTAAAATCACAAGCAGATGACAAAGCAGACGACAATAGTTGTGATTGGCGCTTTAAGGGTTAAGTAAATTGTGCATGTTTTTTACTGTGCATAGAAGATACTGTAAAATGAACAGGAGTACTCCCTACTGAGTGGTAATGCGGCGCTTCCACACTAGTCCCGAGTAACATGCTTACGTTGGCAATCTGTGATGGTCTGGAAGCTTCGAATCTCATATTTGGTATGTTATTTGAAAACTGCAACAATGTAGACCTGTTTCTTGTCACCGAGCGAGCGAGGCGTGCAAATTTGCTCATACCTGCAAAGACAACGGGAAGTTGCACACATGTATTAATAATTTCACATAAAACTTGTTAAGGAGGAATATTTGGTGATAATTCTGGGAGACGCTTTCTTATTTCTCCATAAAAGCATATGTTATGGGTACTCATTAGAAGCACATAAGGACTGCCGTCTTCCTGACAAGTTATCTTTTACTTTCAATTTCATATCATAAATGTTATAATTTTACATATTTTGAACAAATTAAGGAAGTTATAACACCATGAACTATCTACAAATAGAATATGTACATCCGGAACATAAATTTAACCTCTCAATGAAAGCGTTGGCGGATTATTAAAAGTATACAGTAGATATTGTTGTCTCCTTTGTCATTTAGATATATATTATATGAATTTCAACTAAGCTATCAAACCGCGAACCAAGCAAGAGAATGTTGTATTTAGATATGGTTTGATGATCGGACAGCATGTCCTGTCAATATTTCATAAAATGTAAATATAAATCATGCAAAACGCAACGCAAGGAAAGGTTCCTTAAGACATGTACGGGCAACGAAAGTACAAATTAGAGAAAAAAAATATAAATAGGTGACTTTTGAAAAAAAAAATAAAACTAGTGGCACTTAAAATATTTATTAAAGAAAGCGTGGAAAAACTTTCATTTTTCCGAATGTAGTAGTCATGACTGGAAAACACGTGTTTTGATACTTCCAGCCCAACTTTTGTTCCCAGCTCGAAATTACTATTCCAGCATCATTTATAGTAATAACCAGTGAGCACATGACGTTTATACAATGTCGCATCAACGTCAGTGCAACGTCATGGCATTGCATCGACGTTAATGCGATGTTGTATAAGTGTCATGTGCTTGCTGGGCAAACACATTCATAGTAGAATATACATAGGCTACAGCATCTGGGCGCACATGCTATGTTTGTAATGATTTGAGTTTATAAGTACCCTTTTCGTAGCAGGAATTAACGCTAGGAATCGGTAGAATCCTTAATATCCCAGCTGCAAAAAGTAGACCACGAACGCTATTCAAACAACTGAATTAACAGAAAGTCAGATACTCATGATAGCCACAATCACAAAACACATCTTTCTCAGATGGAGCATTATATTTGCGCAAATTGTTCAATAAAGGCGCACTGCATATGCGCAAAACATGTCGTATGTTTGCGCATATTTTCTTGGACAGCTACTACATTACGACTTTGCTGAAATAATGATAGAAAAAAAGGAGATATCAACTGCGCCAGTGTCTGTTCATGCTGCTCGTGACAGTCCTGTTCTGCTATGGCGTTCGTGTTATTCTAATCTTATTCGATGCCTTGTCTTTTCTCGTAGAAAACAGGAACTATAGCCAATAATCTTTGTGTCAATTTTGTTAAAATGTAAATATAATTTCTCTCTAAGCATTCCAACTTCCGTTTTCAATTAGCGATTACACTTTCTAACTTATAAAGCACCTATCTATACGTTCAAAAGAAGTATATCGTTTTGCGTCAGTTATCTTATTTACTCTGACATGCAGGCATTTTATGGGTAGATTGTACAGCGTTCATGAGTGTTATTTCTTAATGAAAGGATACAAATTGTTGATCACTTCATGTCAATTTCTTATATTTTAACCCTTGCCTTGCTGAATAAATTAAGATGCCACGCCTACTTCTAATTTCGGCGAGGCGGTTCTAACGATTACCAACAATCTATGTTTTGAGCAGAAATATGAAAAATACCAGAATTTTTTATCTGAAAACTTTCAGTTTTTGGTGGTGAAATTTTCAATATATTTGAATAAGCTTGTTTTCGTAATGAACTGGGACGTTCTGTTTTGTCATTGTTTGTCCTTATCATTTTTTTTTTCTTTTTGTGCCTCGGGGAAGGCTGTGCTTCGTGACTGTGGGCTTACCTTGGTGAACTGCATTTATATTTTATTCCAAAAGCCCAGTTTACTGCAATAGCCTGTGCATCCTATAATACAGTGCGACAAAAGGGACATTTTGCATTTTTCCACATTTTCCAGTTGAACACTGGAACTGATGCATTTTAATAAAACTGATTTTTAATATACAAAACATATTTTCTTGCCTATAACCCTTTCAGATATATGTGTAGCCTGCCATAGTAAAACAAACAATTTCCATTATATGAGCAGTGAAGACCCCCTGTGTGTCGAAATTTAGACTGACATTAACCTTCGGTGTTATCATGTAGGAAAAAACTGCTTTCATCGATGATAACAGATAACAGATGGGCCAAATAAAAAATAATTGTGGTCTGGTAGTAGAGGATTTACACATAACTGCATGCAAACTCTAAAGTGCCCAGTTGTTTAACAATATGTGATATAAAACATATAATTATGCACTTCTGTGAAGATATTTTCATGTTCGAAAGGATTAACGTTATACTTTACTACATAAGTACCCCGGTCAACCTTAGTTTTCAAACAGATAAATAAAAGAGCGAGCAAACACTGGCGCCAATTTATGTAAGATATAATTTAATTAAAAATGTAAATATGTTCAATGATCCTAAATATTAATATCATTCCTTCGAAATACTTTGAAGTGTGATTTTGGAATATGCCTGCAGTCTGTTTTCCAATAATAACATGACAAAATTTAATGCAGCATATTTGCAGGATTTTAGAACATGCTTTCTCGCAAAAAGTCATTTAACCCCATCGAGATTGTGGCATTTCCTGTGCTTCTTCGCTTATATTTTTGCATTCTCTTTGACATACTTAAATCATACTTGGTAGGAACAGAGATAGGTCAAGATCTATGTAACTACAGAAATGTCATCCCTACATGTTTGCAGTAATCTCCACTTACTTCATGACAATAATGTAAACAAATCTGTTTTTCACGGAATCTCTAGTTTGTATGCTTATTTTATATTACCTGCACTTTAGTTTGTTTTACAGTTTAATCAAAAAACCTTTTGTAAGACGGATTGATTCTTATAATCAAATTTCTTGTGTAGCTAATGATGTTGTCATTTTTTTCAGCATCTAAGAAAAACAACGGGCAAGGAAGTAAGCATCTTTCCAGCACAATGACGTATTACACTCGCCAATACTATGTTTCCTGTTAACACTTAAACTTTACCATTTAAAAATCTGAAGAAAAAAAAACAGTACACATTGCCGTGTGATTATGAAATATGATAAATCACAAGCGCATTAGTGTGAGTTAATTTACAACTGGATGACAGGCAACCAGTGACGTATTTCTCAATATCTCTAGGTAAATGATGTTCTATTTTCATTCCAGAACTTTTTAAAAGAAGTGAAAGATTTGGTACCAGTAAAATCAATTGAACTACTAACGTTTCTAAGCGGTGGTTCTGATATTGTTTGTTCTCTGTGTGACCTCGTAGCTGCTCGCTGAGGGGCTTTCTCATGTTTTATCTTAATTGTTGTCTTATTGTTGTGTTAAGTGGATCCTGTCTAGCATTGTGACCACCTTGTGGGAAAAGACAAATAGTTGATTTGCTTTTCATAGCTTTGTGGCTTGTGTGTTGTCTGTCATGGTTTGTTTCATTACGAAAACAAGCCTATTCAAATACATTTAGAATTTTACCATCAAAAAAATGAAAATTTTCAGATAAAAAATCTGATATTTTTTATGTTTTCGCTCAAAACATAGATTGTTGGTACTCGTTAGAACCGCCTCGGCGAGGCGGTTCTAACGAGTACCCACAATCTTTGTTTTGAGCAAAAATAAGAAAATTAATGCATACCCCTGTAAACCCCAGTTTTACTATATAAAAGTGGGGTTTAAGGGGGTCAACATTGTATAGGTATGTTTTCGTGATGTTGCTCTTTCTCTTGGTGCCATTGGTAGGCTAAGATCTGTGATCGTTTCTATTCATCTGTACTATTTTTAATTCAAACTTTTTCCCACATCACTACCATGGTATATCGGAACCAGTATTTTACGGTGACTTAGTGTATAGATTTAGAAAAATTGTGGGAAAATCTAACTTTTCGGAGCAATGTTTGAAAGTGTTTCATACAGATGTTGAGTATATATAAACTGCAAATCGATTTAGAGTAAAAGGATGGTTATTTGTAAATGATTTCAAACCACACTTATCTAGCAAATTGTGACTGATCGGGAGCAATTTGAAAACGGCATACTTAATTTCACAAATCTACTAAGCAGGAATCTCAGAACTACTTTCTTCGCGCAATTTCTCAAATAAGCTGTTTTATTCATATGTTCAACGTAAATATGGCATAGTTGGAATTATTAAAGACGAATTTTATTTTCGTGGATTTTATCGACGTTTAAAAGTCAGCAAATCAAATTCTAACTAAGCATAAACCGATTCGGGTTTCAGTTTGTGAGTGATTCGCCAGTGTTTACACATCGATAAAATTCACATATTAACTAAATTCTATTCCTGTAATGTATTAAACATATTATGTACCAAGTGTTAATATACTTTAACCCGAGGAGCTTGCTAAGTTAAACTTTTTATTTTCAAATCGGAAGTTCATTAATATTGTGCTTTTATTTAAGGTGAACAAGTTTAATTTAATTACTTAAGGGGAATGGATCCTCCCCCTAGGAAAATAATGCTGACATAAAACATACAGTTGCCTCTCTTCTTACTTAGAACTACTTAGAAAAGGAGTCTACGCCATATCAAAGAATTTGCTCTCAGAGTGAGCAGCTTTCTTTCTTTTTCGAGTAGATTCCTTTAGAGAAGGGGCGTGTCATGCAGAAATGCAAACAGGAAATAACACTAAAGTCGTGTTCCTTGGCGGAAATATAAAATGATATCTTAAGCTCTACCAAATATATCCAGTGCCCTTTTCGCGTCGGAATATTTAATATTATATATACAATGGTGTAAAAAAGTGACTACAACAATCAGATAATGAGAATAATAGGTAAACAATCGTTCCTTGATCGTCTTCTTCTTCCGGACACACGTAAATATCCGCTGAAACAAAAGCAAAGACTAGTTTTACAGAACGTCTTAATTTTATATACCTTAAGTCGACTGCGCTTCGATGGCAATACGTCTTTGAAGTTATTCGTTAGCCATTGCACTATATATAAATGTTATCTTGATTTCGTATATAAAAATTTAGAAGCAATGTGGTTGAGATGCATGTTTACACAGCAAATGGTCAGATATGGTGTAAAAAAGTGACTACAACAATCAGATAATGAGAATAATAGGTAAACAATCGTTCCTTGATCGTCTTCTTCTTCCGGACACACGTAAATATCCGCTGAAACAAAAGCAAAGACTAGTTTTACAGAACGTCTTAATTTTATATACCTTAAGTCGACTGCGCTTCGATGGCAATACGTCTTTGAAGTTATTCGTTAGCCATTGCACTATATATAAATGTTATCTTGATTTCGTATATAAAAATTTAGAAGCAATGTGGTTGAGATGCATGTTTACACAGCAAATGGTCAGATATTTTCCTTTCTAACACATACAATTATAGCACTGTTTGCTGTGGGGTGTCTCTAATCGTTTCAATAACATAGACCAAAACATGGTATCTTACCTAAAAAGCCAAACTGTCAAACAGATTTCTTGAATTGGTGAATCATAAATGATGTTCTACAAGTTACTTAGGTTTTAATGGCTGTTACTTTTAAGTTGATTAGGCTGTGATGACAGTTTTTCAAGGTAATAGATGCATCTAAAGAATTAAAACTTCAACCAGTATCTCTTGAACGAGTATCTGGTTCATAACAAAACTTGCGGGGACCGAGAAGGTAGGTAGGTTGGCTTCGGTGATTGCTTTAAAAATGGTACCGCTACAAATATGGGGCGTACAGTGTAACAATTTTCGTCTCTATATAAAATGTCAACGTTAAAGAATGATGAAGACTGTAACAAAATCAGATTGAACATTTAGTGTTTTAAATTGTCCAAAAAGTTTTGGTAGCAAGGTAACAAAATCGAATTGAACAATCAGTGTTTGACATTGTCCAAACACGTCTTTGGTGGCCAAGTAACAACATCAGATTGAACATTCAGTGATTGGATTTGTCCAAACATATCTTTTGATAGCCAAGTAACAAAATCGGACTGAATATTCAGCGTTTGACGTTGTCTCAACATGTCTTTTGGTAGCCAAATAACTAAATCGGATGGAACATTCAATGTTTGATGTTGTCCGAACATGTCTTTTGGTAGCCAAGTAACTAAATCGGACTGAACATTCGGTGTTTGACGTTGTCCAAATATGTTTTTTGGTAGTCAAGTCACACATGCTGGCTGAAAAACAAAAGCGTTAGGGGAACGGCAAGATAAGATGAATGAGCAAACGATGCAAAACAACATAAGGTGTGTGTCACAAACAATGGCCTTGTGCATATGTAAACAGGGAAGGTTAAGCCAAGCACACGAAGTCTAAACTTAGCTTTTCACTTCTTAATACATGCACTAAATTCAAAGTTGATGAGTTGAAGTGTAACGCCTTATCAACTATATTTCAGTCATATCGAAACGTTGCTTCTGAATTTGAGGGACTTTTACCCGACCTGAGATGGATGATTAACTCAAGTCCTGCTTTTACCCTTTTAACCCTGAGTGTCTAAAGTGGACTCTTCCATCCTTGAATTTGAACATGTCCACTGATGCAAATAGGAACCAGTCTAAAATCAAAAACAGTCGAACAGTGTAGATTTTGATGAGATGGCTCCTTACAAATCAAAAACAGTCGAACAGTGTAGATTTTGATGAGATGGCTCGTAAGGAGCCATCTCATCAAAATCTACACTGTTCGACTGTTTTTGATTTTAGAATCTGGATCTAGTGTTTGCACAGGTATATGTTTTGGTCTGCCAGGATTAAGAAGAATTGATACATTTTCAAGGGAGATAATTCTGCCAAATCTGTTTTTGTTTGCTTTCTTATGAAAAGGGTCTACTCTAAAAGAAAATAAGTTGTTACCCATGAATGGTAGCCTTTCTTCCATTGTTACAAGAGAGACAACTTTTGTGGCTTTCTGTTTGGCTGTTCTGCACACCTGTCTCCTTCGAAAAAGGGATTAACTCCAAAAGGAAAGAATTTGCTTCCAATAGTGACGAATTCTTTCATTTTAAAGTATTTTCAGAGGGGATCAAAAACAATTTAACAATCTCCTGAAAAGTATATCTATTCCCCTTATTTCCCCTTATTTTAATACAGTCGACTCTCGTTATCTCGAATTCCAAGGGACTCTCTAAAATACTTCGAGATATCCGTACCTCGACATATCAGATTTGCGGAATTGAGGAATTGAGGAAAAACTAATTCGAACAACCACATTTAACAAATTTATATGTAACTGGACTCTTGAAGTTATAGTGAAAATATTGTGGAAAAGAGGAGAAATTGCTCCTTTGGAGCAATTTCTTCTCTTTTCCACAATA
Organism: Anodontia alba; assembly: GCA_964016985.1. NCBI lineage: Eukaryota > Metazoa > Mollusca > Bivalvia > Lucinida > Lucinidae > Anodontia > Anodontia alba. The sequence continues at coordinate 98,791,706 of OZ024823.1, read as the reverse complement.
TTTTTAACCTGTTGTTAGATTTTCATGTTACGGCAGGGACAACATTTTCACTTCCAGATAAGCGGTTATTCGAGATAAGCGAGGTCGAGATAACGAGAGTCAACAGTATATTCATTTGAAATAGATAGACAGTAATAACCTTTTGCGTTTTCGTCGTCTATTGGTTGTTTTAAGGCGGTGATGTCCTTGAAAGTACAGAGGATCAGGATAACTTGATCCTTCTCGTTCCGTATCGGAGCGATATTCAGCAATAACCATAATGGCGACCCTGAAAAAGAAAACATTACTGTATCAATACAAAACAAAAGACAATAAAACATTACGAAAACACGCCTATTCAAATATATAGAAACTTTTACCTCCAGAAACCTAAACTTTTCAGATAAAAAAAAAACTCTAATATTTTTCATATTTCTGCTCAAAACATAGATTGTTGGTACTCGTTAGAACCGCCTTGGCGAGGCGATTCTAACGAGTACCCACAATCTATGTTTTGAACAGAAATAAGAAAAATAATGTATACCCCTGTAAACCCCAGTTTTACTATATAAAAGTGGGGTTCAAGGGGGTCAATATTATATAGGCATGCTTTCGTGATGAGACTGTCATCTTTTTACGGAGATCCAACGGATATTCATCCTGCCTCACCAAGGTCTTATAAATTTCATATATTCAGTACATTGCCCTGTTGAGTCAGATATTTATAATAACTAATATCCAAGAAGCAAATCATGAAATGGTCAGTCCCTAAACCAGTGACTGCCAATGAGAGAGCTTGCTCTAGCAGATTGTAGGATATTAGATTTAGCTCATATATTGCCAGATAATGTTTTGTAATCAAACAGCGTATCTTTGCTTGCAGTGACCAATATTCAGTCATCTTTATGTCATATCTGCAATACCGTAAAAATATCATGTTACAGAATATTGTATGGTCGATCAGAAAATGTGTAACAAATTAGGCCATAGTTTTACACAAGAAAGAATGTTATGGAAATGTAAAAATAAAAAAAAAAATAAAAAAAAACTTTCATTACTACACAGAACATTTACAGCACCAAAACAACTTAGAAATGATTCAACACTTAGCATGCTGGGTACAAATGCAGCAGACGACATTTTGAAACATTTGTCTTACTTTCCCAGAAAACAGGTTTTGAAACTGCATGCAAATTGTCCCCATCGGATGCATGAAATGTTAAATCCTGTTTTGGGGGGAAAAAATAGAAAAAAAATATTATCAAAACGTTGTCTACTAAAACTTTACCAATATGCTAAGCGTTAAAAATGACTTAATAACCGCCGTTAGAATCAGTCGATAAGACGAAGTGCAACCCATCTTAGTTAATGAATAATTCATGATTTTATTACGTTAAAAATCGAAATCAAGGCCGTTGTTTTGTTATGTAACACTTGGAATGAGTGACAGAAGTTTTTAGCCGCAGAAAACGCACCGTCGGACATAAACGCCCAGCGAAGATTCAGATCAGCCTTTACATTCGCACAGTCTTATCAGAATCTTAATTGGGTTCATTTTAGATGACAGCAAATGATGCAATTTCTTCATGCGAACAATGAAGTCTCTGATTAGATGCGCGGATGCGCACATCAATAAAACATGCCTATATAATTTTGACCCCCTTAAACCCCATTTTTATATAGTAAAACTGGGGTTTACAGGGGGTATATAATATTTTTCTTATTTCTACTCAAAAACATAGATTGTGAGTACTCGTTAGAACCGCCTCGTCGAGGTGGTTCTAACGAGTACCCCCAATCTATTTTTTGAGCAGAAACATGTAAAATATCAGAATTTTTTATCTGAAATTTTTCATTTTTTGGTGGTAAAATTTTCAGTATATTTGAATAGGCTTGTTTTCGTAATGGGGCAGATTCGCAATAAAAATGTGTCCTAAATTTCAAAATGTATTTATTTTCTTTTATACCCTGAAGTGTGCTTGCATGAAATTAAAGACTGTTGTGTATATGTTTCAAACGTACAGAATAAATTGCATTACTTTTTAACGACCCTCATATTTAAAATACTACTGCTTGTCTTTAATCAGCTAGAATTAGAAAGTGACATATGTGATGAAGCAGAAACAGATAGGCGAAGGTGAAAACACAGCTTTTATAACTGTTTAACTTTAGCAGACTAGATACAAATGGTAGAATTTTTCGCTAGTTGCCAACATTAATTCAGAGATCCGATAAAAAAAATCATTTCATTTTGATCCAGTCCAAAAACGAGAGACTAACTGAAATTTTACAGGCTGTCAGTTGCCACATTACATATAACAGTTTAGTAAAAACAAAAGGTAAGAGAAAAGTCCAGGGAGTGCCACAATCACAAACCGCTCTTGGACAAAAAATATCTATTTTTGAGAAATATAGAGATTTTAACATATGATGTATATTAAAAAGGATTAGATGCTGATCGGACAATATAACTGTACTGTAGTGTACTGGAAGACGTGTGCACTTGATCTGGCTTACATAAGGACACCTGAACTCTTCAGATTGATAAAAGTCATTGAGTGTCACAGATATCATAGGTTTTCTTTAAAGGAATACTTTGATGATAATTCAGGCATATTTTCTTCTTAGTCACCATTAAAAACATTTGTTGTGGATAGAAAATTATCCCAGTATTATCACCAACTATTCCTCCAGCCCTCTGGATAAAACACGAATCGATACCTCGGATAAACAATTAAAAGATCAATTGCGAGATAATTGTCATTTTATGTACGTTAAGACATGTAGAGAATTTTATGGTTGTGGAAATTTTGTATGGTTTGCTGTAATAACGTTGTTCAGTTCGGAAATAGATCAGCTCTAGCAGTGATTTGTTGAGCAATAAATCACAATTTGAAGGTCAGTTGTAAAGCGTGGCGCTTGTGGTCTATCTACTCGCAACTTACCGACGAACTGCTGCGGAAATACGACGTTACACCGTCCAACGTCAAGAAAACGACGAATGATGTGGTGAAATGTCATAAAAAGCAGTTCTTTGCGTGTACTCTTCTACTCAGTGATTTGGTTGCTGTTAAACAATATAACAGTGGATTGTACATGGGAAATCCAGTCATTTTGTAAACACAACTTATCAGTCCAAATCCATCAAGATGGTACATTTTTTTAGTTTGAAAGAACCCGTAAGTCATGCAAAATACACAACAAAATTACAATGTGTGTCTCTCGTTTATAGATACATTCTTCATGAAGACAACGGTCGCCTTTAAACTTTATAGAGTCGAATCTAAACTGCTTTTGGAAGACAGTGATGGAAACGGGCTGCCGTCCAGTATTGTCTGAAGCTAGCTACTCATTGCATATATCATGAGAGAAACTGATACACTTTCATGGAAGGCAACTCTGCCAAGATTGTTTTGTCTCCTTTCTAAAAATGGGTCTACTTTAAAAGGAAAGAGTTTGCTCCCTTCAAATTCTTTCCTTTTGAAATAGACCCGTTTTCAGAAAGGCAATAAATTGCAAGAAAGCCAATGGGAAGTCACAAAAGTGTTCTCCATTTTAAATATGGATAACTTTTTCCAAGAGTGTTAGTAGATTATGAAACTTTTGACCCTTGAGAGCTGACTAGCTACTTTCGCTCAATAACGCGCCGTCAGTGACCGACATATACATTTACGTATCTCGCTGAATGGGCTGAGTGACAACAGAGGACCAGAAAACACTACACTATAGTGAAGGACGGCACGCCACACCAACATCAGCTGTAGTTAAGATAAATAGATTTTTAAACGAATGACACTTGGAAGTAATGTACAGACAAAACTGAAAACAACTGCAGTATCAAAGGTTTCTTGGCCAGACCAGCCAGGTTCGGCCAAATTATGCTATAAGTCCCCATAAGCTACCCTTTCTTATAACATGCCTTATCACTTGAAAACAGTACATGTACTTGCATTCCAATCAAGTTAAAAATCGACCTAAGCAAGGAAATGTCACTAAGAGCTGGTTGCACTTCTGCGTCAATAAGTCAATATTTCATTGTCTCCAACTTCAGTTTTATTGACGGCGAACCGTTTGGTAGCAAGATTAGAACTATCGTAATTGAAAAATTAATGGTTACTAAACAAAAAGTGTTGAAAATAAATCTTAAAACAAATCGATACAAGTCAAAGGATTCCAGGAACTACAAGATTGCAATAACTTGCATTAGGATATTGCTTTTCGACTTAAATTTCAAAATACTTCGGGTGGGTCGATGTACAATGTACTTTTTTTTATTATTTTTTTTAACTATATTTTGTTTGCGAGATTAGGCTTTTAAGTTTTTAAAAGAATGTCTAAAATATACCTTCTTTCTTATCCTAATACTAGTATAGATCAAACATGTATTACTAAAGGGGATTGGGTACATTTAGTAGAGTTCAGGCATTTTTGATAAGGAAGTCAACTCTTATTACTTCCTGTTTGGGGCTCATTTTGGTAGGCAGGGGCTCAGATACAATGTCTTACATGAGAAATGATTTCTAATTAACATATGTGTGACCCACAATAGCTCAGATCACACTGTACGTCCGAACAGTTTGATGAGGGGCTCATCTGTTTGCCTACATAATCAGGCTGCAGAGCACAAAATTGCAGGCCGGATCTGACTGCAAATCTGTGCACTATCTAGATCATTTTTCCATGCTGCCTCACATATCATTTCAGACAGGGAGCCGTGCCAGAGAAAAGGGACATTTAGGGTATTTGCGGGCAGCGACGGCCCGATCAGACTGCGCATCCGCGCAGTCTGATCACGGCCTTTGCTGTCCGCTTACATAATCAAGAATTCTGTAAAATATTTACATAATCAAGAATTCTGTAGAATATTTACATAATCAAGAATTCTGTAGAATGAACGTGTATGTGTGAGGCCATTATCGAATGTGCGGCTAAGCAGGCTAATCGGGATATTTGCTATTCGTATAACCCCGAAGAGCCATTTACACATGGTGCGACTCATTGGTGAAAGAAAATTACCCATTTGCTGTGTAAGCAACAGTGCATTCTTCTTTGTATTAGTTTTCAACCGTTGAAGTACTGTTGCACCAGTCAGTGAATTAAAACAATTCAAAACTTATTCGCTCCATAGTTTCAGTCAATATTGTTCCATAATTTAAAAAAAAAAATAGGAGTTACAAAACATAAAGCATAAAGCTAAATTCAGGACCACATCCTTTCATACATGTTGATGGGATAGAACTTTATTGATTGGCATGGCAGTAATATCCGGCATTTAAAATGTGTAGAAACACAAGAAAACCCTACTGAAACACGGCCTATATTGCGGAGGAAATTGCAGAAACAGATATTCAAACTGCAAAAGTTTTAATCAGTATTAAGCATTACTGTGCTTTCAACATCTTTCAGAAAGTCGTTTTTTGCTTGGTGATTTACACAGATGAAGTTAATTTGCAAACTTTTGTCATGATTTAATGCCAAACCGTTTGTCGTGACTACCTATGCACAAGAAGTTTTATTCAAGTCATTGGTTTTTAAAAAATAAAATATTTTCAATTTTTCCCATAGTAAAAATAGATGTAAATTATGCAGAAATCTTTTGGGTAGGTAACTTGGATGCAGATCTTCAACAAGTTTCGCTTGTTCAATTTTTCTGAAATTTTCACAATATTGTTGTGAAACATCAATAATTCAAATTCAGCAAAGAAACGTAGAAAAAAAATTCTTAGACAGAAATTCCAAAAAAATCGCTTAACAATAGAAATTACATAGGTCAGACCAATTTTTGGCCATAAATTTAATTTTAGGATTAATATTTGAGAACAAAACAGAGAAACAGAAAAGACAAATGGTTTCTGATAAGATATGGTCAATCAGAACAAAATATTTTCATTTAAAATAAAACGCCAAGCAAAAAACTTCTTTCCAAGTGATGTCGAAAGGACAGTAGTTTTATAATGATGTCAGTCTTATCTCCCATTCCTGCTATTTCAACATGAAGTACATTTCCATATACATATCCGATCAAGGTCAACATGTATTTTAAAATCTGAATATAGCTAGGTGTCCATCTTAAAAAAAGTTGCAATTAAAGGTTCTGGAATTCGATAAACAAATCTACACGCTATGCTGACTTCACGAAGAGTTTGACAGGGTATGCCAGGATAGACCAGTGCAAACTTGCATGTGATGGTAAAAGGTAAAAAGCTTGCTTAGTTTTCCAGGCATCTGCCACGTGATCAAGAGCACTTTTTTTCCGCAAAGCAAAAGCAGATATGCTCTACAGCTCTCTTCTCATTAATACACAGAATACATATTCCTCGTATACGCCATTCACCGCAAGTACCAGTGCAAAATTAATATTTATCTTCATTTGCTCAAATTTATATGTATACGGTTATGTTCGTGTTTCCAGAATGCGTCCTAACGTTCTGCCACTCTCTTTCAAAAGCCATGGATGCTGGTAATGTAGAATATTGAAATAATTTATTTTGCGACCAGTACAGGTGTTACATATGTACAATGCTTTTATAAAATAAATTTTCTGATATACTCTCTTCAGTTTATAGGTAAACTGATTCTTTTGGGTTTTTTTTGTTGTTGTTTTGTTTTTGTTGTTGTTTTGTTGTTGTTGTTGTTGTTGTCAACCAAACAGTATTGGTATATTCTCATTTCTCCTCGAAAACACATGTTGTGTACTCATTAGAAGCATCTAGGCGAGGCGCTTCTTATGACTACCCACAACATATTTACTCCCCTTCTTGAGAGCTATCATTATAAAACTATGCCTATTCAAATATATTGAAAATTTTACAACCAAAATAGAAAAAAAGGTTCAGATAATTTTTTTGACATTTTTCATACTTCTTCTCTAAACATAGATCGTTATTTTAAATAATTCTGCTAATGTTCAACAAAATGCCAGTTTTTTATAGCCAACAAAAAGACTATTATTTCGTGCTTCTTATGGAAACCACCCTCCCGTTACCATGCAATACTAAACCAACGTCGTCGCATAAACATGTCATTCTTTGCAGTTGAAGTTCCGCAACTTTGCATACTTGGGGTGCACAAGGCACGAAAGGGGCTTTATACCATTTGCAATTGACAAGGGCCGAGCATCTGTACAATCTGATCAAGGTCTACTCAGTTCGTTGATATATTCTACAGCATCCATTGCAGGCCCAAACAGAATGCGTTATTGTGCAAGCAGATCTGGGCCTTTTATCTCCGCAAATACCAGCGCATGAGGGGCCTTTTCTAGCATTACAGATCAAATACTTTACAAAAATGCATCAGAACTGTCTGCACAAGCGCTTAGCCCCCGTTCTTTATGATACGACTCAATTATACAAATTGAGAAAACGTACCTTCTCACATGTGCGGACAACGAAGACTCAAATTATATTGCACAGTCTGATCAGAGTCTTCATTGTCCGCATGAAGACAATTTGCATCCTTGGCTATCCAAAATGCGCCCAGTGAAGATTCAGGGCAGACTGCGCAGCGCAGTCTGCCCTGAATCTTCGCTGAGCGCGCATGTCCAAATAATCCTCTAATATTATATTTAGTCACAAATCTAATTTCACAATGCAAGATCATGCACACCAAGAGAAAAGTTAATAAGCACTTAGAAGACACTAATCAGGGTTTTTGTTTAACCAATTATGTCTTTTATTCTCTAGATTTATTCGAATTTTACCACCAATCTAGGATTTAGATTGAAAATTACAGTTTTATCATAACATGGGATGTGTGGGGACTAAACAAAGTCTCCCAATACTTCCCTATAGTGCAGTTTATATTTCTAGTCCTCATAATTCATTCTTAAAATAGAGTACTGCTTAAACTGGCGCTGGAGGGCGTGAGCAGTCTCTTATATTACAGTACTATAGATGAAGATGCTCGATTTAAAAATCAAAGCATTGATAGTGCTGATGGAGGTGGTTGTATGAAAGACTATATAAGCCTCAAGAATTGATTTGGATTTACACTGAAATTAAAGACCTTTTCGGCTCCCGATATCCTTTTTTTGGTCCCTTTAGGGGAACAATGTCCTTTTGGGTGTTTAGTAGGTTCGCGGCTCGGGTTACGCTTTTTACCCAACGCTGTAGTTTTGGTGCGTTTTCTAGGTACTAATATTCGTCCGCAGACATTGTACTCAATATAATGAAAATCTTATTTCTTGATAAATTTGAAATTTTCTTCGGTTTTGTTTATGTGTACTTACTTATAAGCATCAGAGTGTATAAGGCTAATATGTTCAAATGCAGAATATAGCGTTATCAGCGTTAGCAAGGATTTATTTGTTTGGTAGTTATTAGGCTGGTATTAACAGTAAAAAGGATCGTCGAAATGATGTATGGGAAATCTCGTGGCGGTTTGGCAACCGCAATTCCCCACTCTACTCCATTTTTAGTGCTCTTTGTTTCTAAAGAGTCCTTCCATTCAGACTCTAATTAAAATTAAAGTTACTCATCAGTTTAGTCCGTTTTATTATTTCATTTAATTTTATTTTCAAAATAAATGTTTTAGGAATCCTTTCCAATACCTGGTTCATAATTATATCCATGCAGAAACAAGAACGAATGGGTTCATTATAAACATATGTATCTCATGACATACGCGCACAGCAAAGACACAAATAAACCTGTACAGCCGCGCAGTCTGAACAGTGTCTTCGCTAGGATGATAGCCAAGGACTTCTACAAGTGGAAAACGAAGAATCCGATCAGATTGCGTGGATACACAGAGTGATCTGAGTCTTCACCATAAATAAAATACCATAAGTACATTTTCGCATGTTGCGGCATAACGGCCTTCTGAATCATTTCGAAAACACGCCTCTTCAAATATATAGAAAATTTCACCTCCAAAAACTAAAATTTTCAGATAGAAAAATCAGATATTTTTCATATTTCTGCTCAAACATAGATTGTGGATACTCGTTAGAACCGCCTCGGCGAGGCGGTTCTTACGAGTGCCCACAATCTATGTTCTTGAGCAGAAATAAGAAAAATAATGTATACCCCTGTAAACCCCAGTTTTACTCTATAAAAGTTGGGTTCAAGGGGATTAAAATTATATAGGTATGTTTTCGTGATGTTTTTTTTTATCTAGATCTGTTCATTGCGGTTTCACGGGGGAAAAAGTCGGCGAAGATATCTAGGAAATACCACAATCACGAAGCACGGTCTTTATAGAAGTCTTACATGGCTCTGAAACAATAGGCTCTTGGTGGTTGTCAACATTCATCTGTAAGAATAGAGTCTGTATTTCCTGATCTTGCGTGTTTTTACCCAGTTAAAAGATAATGAGTGCAGCCGATTATGTTCTCTAAAATAGAAATGTCAATGGTCTCTAAAGGTAACTGTGTCAAAAGACAAGTCATTCTTCTTTACTATGTTTTCTAACAGGTTTCGTATGAAAACCGAGATTCCCATTTTCTACCTGTAATGTTTTTTTTTTTGTTGTTGTTGTTGTTGTTTCCAAAGGCAACCTTTCATATTTGTGTTTTACCTCACTGCAGCTGGTGTTAGTGCCGTGTGGCTGCCTAATAACGTCTTCCCGTACTTCACCATAGTGCAGATTATATTTTCATTTCCTTTGGGATCGTTGGACCCACTGTTGTATCTTTGGAAATGGAATCCTGCTCATGTATACATTAGGGGGCGTAAGCAGTATTGCAAACTTCATTACTACTTATGAAGAGTCTCAATAAAACAGAGATTCCCATTTTCTATCTGTAATGTTTTCTTTGTTTTCAAAGGAAAGCTTTTAGACTTTTATTCATATTATCACCCATTACGAAAACATGCCTATCTAAATATACTGAAAATTTTACCACCAAAAAATTGAAAATTATCAAATAAAAAAAATCTGATATTTTTCATATTTCTGCTCAAAACATAGATTGTTGGTACTCGTTAGAACCGCATTGACGAGGCGGTTCTAACGAGTACCCACAATCTATGTTTCTGAGCAGAACTAAGAAAAATAATGTATACCCCTTTAAACTCCAGTTTTACTGTATAAAAGTGGGGTTTAATGGGGTTCATAACTATATAGGCATGTTTTCGTGATGAACAGGCTTCATAAAACCAACTACAGTATGATTCAGTCAGATGTAGCTACATTTAGCAAATAATTGTTTTCTGTATTTGTTTCTGCGTTTTTATACTGCTAAACTACTTCCAAGCAATTGAAAAAAGTCAAAGTCAAGTCCATTTATGACGTCATCAGCGTTAGGCCTACGTAACGTTATTCGAATGTAGCAAAATGGCGTCCATTGATACTACAAAATTAAAATGCCATTCAAAAGTATTTTTGCGATTTTCTGACATCTGCCAAAAAGGTAAAATTTGTTTATAAGTTGCAAATGACCAAGAGCACGACAAAACATACAACAATATGTACTTGTGCGACCAGCAAAAACTGAGGTCAGCCTATGCATCCGCGCAGTCTGATCAGAGTTAACGTTGATCTCTTGTGCCTTCTACAGCCTCTTGGCTATCCAGAGAGGAGTGCATGAGAATCTTTGCATAATGAGTGGAATAACAGGCTGATCTTATTGGTCACACAGGTCTTATTGTAGTTTTGTCGTGCGTTTGCTCAAATCCGTTATTCAGAACCGCATATTTTATCCACAAGAAGTTGGAAAGCATGTCCACAAAAACGATAAATTAGACTATGCTACTTTGATGATGCATAAAACAATAAAACTGTCCCCTACCTGCTATCCGCAGCTGCTTTGACATTCAGGGTCCAGTTGTTCAAAGCGCCGTTAGCTTAACGACGTCGTTAAGGGTCATTTTGTTAACTGTTTTAGCCGATTCAATACACAATATTCTGATATTTTTGCTGAAAAAATGTGAGTAGCTTTTGCACTGCAAAAGCTACTCACATTTTTTCAGCAAAACATTTCAGAATATTTGCGTATCACTCGATGTAAATTTTAACGAATCTTTAACTAACGACGTCGTTAGCTTTGAACAACTGGGCCCAGTTATGTATTCCGATTACTGTAGGCTAAGCAGCTTCACATGATTGCAAGATTAGCTTTCTGAAAAGCTTTAAAAGTCATCTTTTGGTGCTAGTAAATAACGCAGTGGCATGTTGTTTATGATTTCAAAGAGCGATAAGAAAAATATATCTCTTTGCTATCCATCTCTATTAAACGTATAATTGGAATGACATCGGTGGCATTACAGGTTGTCAAAGAGTGTCTTTGAGTGCGTTGGCATGTTTAAATGCTCCATAATTTAGGTATTATGTATTACCTCATCTAAGTCACACAGACGGAAATGCTCCGATCTCAGTAACACAAGCACCAAGGAAAAATATTATCGCAATATAGTCGTTGTTGAGACTATGAATTTTTAAGTATGACGTCATGTTATCAATACTTCGGTAGATTTTTTACGCATGTATTTAAGATTGTCTAAGTGATTTGTTTCTTTGCAGTTTTAATGACTTTATTCTTAAATTTATTCTAGCATACAAGAATTTGTCCAATGCCATTGGAGTCCAAAAGCATACATCTTACGGAGTACTGATTGTGTAAATGTTTGCCATGTATATTACTCAAAACTGTCTACTACAAGTGCATTCAAGGTTAATTGTGACATATGACTTTCACATGAGTTTAGGCAAGCAGATAAGTGTGGTTTTCTAAAAAAAACGTTTTGGTCCATTATTATTCCTACAATACCATTTCCCTTGTATATAACTGCATTTTAGAGAATTTCCGATGTGACTGGGTTTATTTAACTAGTGTCCGGTTTCATAAATGATTTTGTGTAGCAATTATAAAATTACAGATCACCCAGAGACCGTGGACTGTACTTAATTTCCTTCTTCGCTACAACAGCAATTCAATGCGGTTCTGTGGGGACATAAACTTCATCTCCACTTAATCTAATTTTACTCGATCGCAATCTCGTCCTTAACCCTGAAACTGGAAACGTCTGCTTTGTCATCTGCTTGTGATTTTAAAAGTCATTTTTGCAAACAGTGTGGACACTGATCAGACTACTCCTCTAGGAAAGTAAAGGTCTCGATATGTGCAGGTATGGGTCTTCATTATTCAAATATGCCAAGAGGCCCCTGGTGCGACACGGGGTAATTACGGGTCTGGTTTTTTGAGCAGCGATATGCATGCATGGTAATCGTTATAATAAATGTGATCAGTGTAGATACGGTGTATATTCTAAATATTGGGATACTTTAAAGGGACTTGATATTGCTGGTAGATTTTGATTTTATACAGTGAACCCTCGTTATAACGACAGCATTTGCTCCCAAAGACGTTGCCATTACAATGAATTTGCTGTTGTACAGAATACTTAATGAGCAGATTGATATGTAAGAAAGGCCTTGTTTTGTTCTTATTGCCTTATAGAGCATATGTTTTGGATATTTGTTAGAATCGCCTCATTGAGGCAATTCTAACAAATATCCAAATCATATGTTTCTTTGAATATTAAATTTAATATTCTTGCATAATTTGTGACTAATTGTTACCTCTTAAGCGAAAGTTTCATGACAGTCAAGTTGTCATTATGTCTCGATTTTAGGTATGTCAGGCCATATGATATAGATTTTCCTAAAGAAAAATGGTTTGAACTATTTGCAAACAGTGGATACCCTGATCAGACGTCGCGTTCTGCGGCTGATTTGGGTCTGTACTGTTTGCCAGTTACCCGTTTAGGGGTCTCCAGTCTTCAATGGGTTAATACATCTAAAACGTCTGGGTGAGTGACAAACTGATACACCCAGCGGTGTCTGTTCTGAATCTGCTCTGTTTGATAGGGCCTGTCTGTCCAAATCAATAGGGTATGTATAGTAACCAACAAATGGGTACGCGAAAACGTCATTTTCTCTAATTAGACAACACAAGTGCGTGGCACTAACGATAAAGTACAGTTTTGTTTACTTTGCCTTAATTGGTCTGTTGCTAATGTCAAAAAACATCAATGATCCCAGATGAAAGCATTTCCCTTGCTTCAAGGTCAGCTTGAAAGCTTTGAAGTCAATTCCTCTATCAAAGAGCTTCAATGAATCCAACCGAGTAGAACAAAAAAAAATTTTTTTAAAAATAAATAAATAAGGCTTCTTGTTTAATATTGAACTGCTCGTTCTTATGGTAAGCTAAAACAGTGACCAGTTTTTACTATTACGTTACACGGACAGTACTAACAGCTGATTACTACCTCGCTATTCAATAGTCTGTAAATTTTAATTGCACCTTGCGTGATTATTTGTACTTGGATACACTAAGCTAAAATAACAATGTTCGAACAAATTAATTAAGATTAATTTATCTCAACAAGAGACACAGTAATGAATATTCGTTCTATTTATAGAATTGCTATCATATGAAATATGGGAACGATCAACACATTCCAAAAAGTTGCTGTTTTATTTTGAAATTTACGGAGGGTTGTCCTTGGAAACAAGGAATAGATAAATAATGAAAAATGGAGTCTGTGTCATTGATACACTTCATATGACAGCAATGTAGTATGCAGTGCTGCATACTGCTCCAAACACCTGCTTAAGCGGAAAGCAGATTTTATAATCGCTCGACATAAACAATAGTAAGTTGGCTCAATAACGAAGGGTAGCGAAACTTAAGTCATTTTCTTATCGTTGATTAATCGATACTTGACTGACCAACGCACTTAACATAATGTACCACAATCACTTTAAAACAAACAACTGCTTAACTTCCTTAAATTGTTTCGTGACAATGTAATGTTTCATTCACAAATTAAAGTATTGATTTGTGACCTTTAACTGAATAATGCGTCTACTCTATTCATACAGACAGGCCTGAGCAAACAGTGTAAACACAGATCAGACGCCGCAAACGCGGCGTCTGATCTGTGTCTATACTGTTTGCCACCCATCCAGCAATTTTAAACAAATTAATAAGTAGTAAAACGGACTTTTTTTCATATTTTAGGACAAGCAAGTACTTGTATCCCAATATTTAGGGTATATACAGTAAGATCAATAGGAATTGCTTTGTTTTTATCTAAAAATTTGTTAAAACGTTCAGTCTGGTTTGAGGCATTGCTTGTTGTGCAACAACGAACACAACCAGGTTACTATGGAGGAAGACACCGCTGAAGAAAAGAGCCTTCAGCAAGATTCCATAATGATATCCCGTGCAAAATTAGGGATTTTGATGAGCAGAAAGGCGAACGAAAGCCAGTTATTTGACAGGCAAGAATATTATTGGATCCCGTAGAGCTAGCTTAAGACCGCAAGTAATTAATTACTGACTGTTCCAAGGCGGTACTTTCATTGTGCTTCTTTTTGTTGATTGTTATATAGTGTTTCATTTTCTAATATTTTGATTTTAAATGTAAGTTGATTATATATTCAGATAAGTTTGGATAACAGAGTTCCCACATTTTTTGGAAAGAGTTGCCAACTCTGCTTGGCCTCTGTGTATTTGCTGCTGCTTTATTGTATTTGTCTGTCTTTCCCTTCGCTATTTAGGCTTGATTGTATCAGTTCCTAAGTTCTCTTATTTACTTTACAGGAGGGAAGGGGTGGGCTTTCCATCGAGTAAAACTACGTGTAGTTTAAGCCCTCCCCAATTAGTTGTTTTTGCTGACCGTTCTACAGTGGCTCCTCTGTTACAGTTCTGTTTCTTTGCAATTCAGTTATTACAAATGTGCTGTAGTGTCTTGTCTTTGCTTGTTCCTCATCTGTTCTTCTTCCGAGTGCCTCGGGAAAGTTATGGATCGTAATTGTGGCATTCATTACGAAAACACGCCTATTCAAATATATTGAAAATTTTACAACCAAAAAAGGAAAATTTTCAGATGAAAAAATTCTGATATTTTTCATATTTCTTCCCAAAACATAGATTGTGGGTACTCGTTAGAACCGCCTCTGCGAGGCGGTTCTAACGAGTACCACAATCTATGTTTTTTAGCAAAATGAGAAAATAATACGTACCCCTGTAAACACTAGTTTTACTATATAAAAGTTGGATTTAAAGGGGTCAAAATTATATATGTATGTTTTCGTGATGTTCCTGGGTAAGTTCAATGCATTTATATGTCAAAGCTGAAAAACAGACAAAATGAGGGACGGAGAATTTAATCTAGAATTAGGTTGGTCAGAGTCTTGTCTCAGATCAAACAGCAACCTAGATATAGCATAAATAGCTTACAGATCTGTAAAACAATTACAAATCCATCCTGTAAGCAACGAAATCTTTGAAACTACGCGCATGCGGAAACAGATCTCAGTCTTGTCACATTGTTGGTTT
The DNA here is from genome assembly GCA_964016985.1 of Anodontia alba. Classification (NCBI taxonomy): domain Eukaryota; kingdom Metazoa; phylum Mollusca; class Bivalvia; order Lucinida; family Lucinidae; genus Anodontia; species Anodontia alba. The sequence continues at coordinate 98,776,441 of OZ024823.1, read as the reverse complement.
AACTGAAACCCGACTCTGACGTAATAATTTGCTATTATTACCTCTTATTAATGAGTGGTCTATCAACAACGACCGCATTAACTCTTAAATTGCTAATCACAACCGCAGCAGATGACATATTGATTTTCTTCTGTTCTGTATTCTTTAGAGAAAATAAGGCTTGACATTTCATATGAATTGTACGCCAAGCAGACGATTCATTTGACAAGCCAAGTCTTATTTTCTCTGAAACAAACATAAAGTGAAAACAGAAAACACAAATTTTGATTAGCGCCAAGGCTTAAGATTCATTACCATTTTCATATAGACCTGTGCCAGCAAAAGCGTCCTTGGGGTATCTTCAAAACGAACTTAAGGGTGTCGAAGATCAGAAATAAAATATCCAGACGAGCTTTTGCATCTTTATGGTGTGCTATCGGGCATATGTGTAGGCAAACGACCATTATCCTAGACAGATAAACTGGTTTGGGTTTGTTTAGTTTGTATAAGGTCTATGTCTCCAAGTGCTTTTAGCTGCTCCTCTGTCGTGCTAAACAAGCTGCTATCTGATCTAGAATACATACACAAAAAGCGTAGGCACAGTCAGTTCAACCAGCTGCCCATGAGTGCAGTTTGCAGACCTGCAGAATTTACATGACGGTGTGGGCTCTGGTCGGACTGTGTTTGCTCAGCCTCTGATGTTTGCATATTCATGGAGGTACTTTTTGCTGTTCGATTATTGCCATATATTACCGCTTTAAGAGAACGGATATACTTTCAGGGAGGTTTACTCTGTTAGAATTTTGGCTCCCTTCTGAAAAGGGGTCTACTCCAAAAGGAAGAATTTGCTCCTCGTAGGAGCAAATTCTTTCCTTTTAGCGTATACCCCTTTTCAAAAGGAATTCTAGCCATAGAAACGCAAATAGGAAGTCAGAAAAGTTATCTCCCTTGTGAAAAATGGCGGAAACTGTACAAAGTGTTTCAAGACCCCTTAACAGATTTCAAAAGCTTATATAATGGAAATAATCACTCGAATTCCTGTCATATAATGGATGTATTGCAAAATATCGGCTTTTCATTTTCTGATATCAGTTTTATTAATGTCAGAAGTGAGCAGTTGTATTTCAAAAGCCAGTGCGATAAAGTTTGTACTAATTGGCAGAGATACATTAGAACAGAATAATTATCATATATTTAGCAACGTTGTTATGGAGACAGATAAAGGTAAAAACCAAATAAAGGGCGTGACACTCAAGAATGCACGTAAGTGCATATGGAAACAGCAAAGATCTAGGGCTTCCGCATCTGAACAAGATCTTGGCTGTTTGCCAAAAAATATCTCCAAACTATAGAAACTTCGGCAATTAAAGGCTTACTCCTTGAGCAGAATTCCTGGATGCAGCGACTTATATGCGTCGAGGTACCTATTGTGATACACGGATCATATTAAGTTAAGCCTAATATGATAGACCACTGAAATGAATGAAGGTTTCTGTTTATTATGTATCATCCGTATATACCCAACGTATTTGGACAGACAGAGCGAACAGTGTACACCCTGATTAGACGCCGCAGAACGCGGCGTCTGATCAGGGTCTGTACTGTTTGCCACGCATTCAGTAGTTTTCAGATACATCGGCGGGTAGTAGAATGGATTCAATCAAGTTTTGGGACGTGGTAAGAGTTTAGGTGTCCCAGTGGTCAGGGTAAATATGTCGTGACTTGGCATTATGCATGGTGATAGGAGTCAATGTACGTTTTACTATCATATCACCTCTTGTTATTCAAATTAAGGTGAATGTATACACTTGGTAGCGCCTTTGCTATTTTTGATAAAAGATACATTTTGTGACTCCCTGTTAGCTTTTCTATACAATGATCCGTTTATGTAAAAGGGTCTACTCTTTTAGAGTGTCATTACGAAAACATGCCTATTTAATTTTGACCTCCCTTAAACCCCACTTTTTATTTAGTAAAGCTGGGGTTTACAGGGGTATACATTAGTTTTCTTATTTCTGCTCCAAAACATGGATTGTGGGTACTCGTTAGAACCGCCTCAACGAGGCGGTTCTAACACGCACTACAATCTATGTTTTTAGCAGAAATATGAAAATATCAGATTCTTTTATCTGAAGGTTTTCATTTTTTGTTGGTAAAATGTTCAGTATATTTGAATAGGCATGTTTTTGTAATGACTCCTGTTCAGAAGGCAGCTAAAACGGTTTTGACAGCGCTGTCTCCCTTGAAATGTTAACAGTTCCCCTTAAATACAAAACTCATTTCATTTGATTCTCGTTTTAAGATGAACGAATGTATCACCGACGGAAATCACCGACGGAAATCACTCTGTCCTGAAAGTGCTTGCCTCCCTTCTCAAACTTGTGCTTCTCTTATTTAAAGAAAATTTATTTGCCGCTAGAGTTACCTTCCAATAAGAAGGAAAACATAAATTCCGACAGATTAATCACTCTTTCTTGTACATTTATATTCCGTAAGTGCAATCGAATAAAATACCAGGAAAATATATTGAAACTAAAATAACCCATCGTCTCTTTATTTGGTCTCCACAAAGGTCATATTTGACTAGAATGGATACACCTTCAAATGAAATAACTTATCTTTTAAGAATAGCCGTCATGTTTTGAAAGATTTTAAGTATTAGGGAGACAACTTCTTATCTGCAAAAATGTCTCCCTCTGCAAACTGGCGATTATTCCTCATGTTTAGTGAAGATTCAAATATTAGGGTGATAATTTCCTATCTGCTAAAGTTGTCTCTCTGCAAAATGGCAGGTAGCCTCCACGGTTTGAAAATGTTTCAAATATTAGGGAGACAGCTCCTTATCTGCAAAAGTTTTCTCTCTTTGCAAAACGACCATTACGAAAACACGCCTGTTCAAATATACTGAAAATTGTACCACGAAAAAATGAAAATTTTCAAATAAAAAATCCTAATATTGATCATATTTCGGCTCAAAACATAGATTGTGGGTACTCGTTAGAACCGCCTCGACGAGGCGGTTCTAACGAGTACCACAATCTATGTTTTTGAGCAGAAATAAGAAAAATAATGTATACCCCTGTAAACCCCAGTTTTACTATATAAAAGTGGGGTTTAAGGGGGTCAAAATTATATAGGCATGTTTTCGTGATGCGATAGACACTTCCAGGGTATCCATTCACCTTAAAAGTAAACTTACTGTTTTTCTTGTACAGCAATATTTCCACTTGTTCTTGACTCAGTTTTTCAAAGGCTTCTTCGAGTTTCTTGATGGTGGTTCTGTCCGTCAAATCTCCGTACATAAAACTGCACGTGCTGCTCTTCTGCATCACTTCCGCTCGGTTGTACCCAGCCAGTTTACAGAAGCCATCATTGCAGTAAACGATAGGATAGTCGACGATGCGGGCATTAGCTAACAAGAAACTGCTATCTGTAAATAGAAAACAGAAGCAGCTGAAGGAACTGGTTCCTTGTTTTTCACTCCGATCTGGATAATAGCTGCCTTCAGTTGTAATGGTTTCGATATAACAATCCAGCGGCACGCCACGTTGAGGCAATGTCGCATCAACGTCGATGCAACATTATGACGTTGCACCGACCTTTATATGACGTTGTATAAGCGTCGTGAGCCCGCTAGGAATGTTCAAAACTCATGGCGTTTTGTTTAAGCATCAAATGTACTAAAACACCTATTGTTAAAGACGGTCATTTAAATAAGTAGCATTCAAAACTTATTTATTGACGTATGCTATAATATAACCGCTCTACATATATAAAATATTCTGAAATGAGGTTCCTCTAGTAATGCAGAATAAACCGAATAAACCGAGTCTGCAATAATATAAACGGGCCATGTCCCTCACACCCCTACCAGTAGACTGGCTCCAGTCTCCAGTGACTAAATTTTTTTTTTCATAATCCTGTTTGATATCCACTAAGAAAAAAACAAAAAATATCATGACTATAAAGGCTGGTCACTAGTGACCAGCCTTTATAGTCATGATATTACTTTGGTTTTATTTTAGTGGCTTATTAAACAGAAAAATTATTTTGTCACTAGAGACTGCAGCCAGTCTACCCTACCAGCTTAAGCAGAAAGAGTTTTCGTATATAATGTATGAGCACAATAATCCAAGTGTACGAGACAATCAAATATTATCAGCGCTATATTGAAGTACGGTGTGACGTTTTACGGCTTCCATGCAAGCAAGGCTTAACGACAGCTGCTGCGGTCACAACATTACGAAAACACTCCTATTCAAATTTATAGAAAATTTTCCAACCAAAAAAGGAAAATTTTTCAGATAAAAAAATCGTGTATTTTTGCTCAAAACATAGATTGTAGGTACTCGTTAGAACCGCCTCGACTAGGCGGTTCTAACGAGTACCACAATCTATGTTTTGTCGAGGCGGTTCTAACGAGTACCCACAATCTATGTTTTTGAGCAGAAATAAGAAAATGTATACCCCTGTAAACCCCAGTTTTACTGTATAAAAGTGGGGTTTAAGGGGTTCAAAATTATATAGGCATGTTTTCGTGATGAATATTCTGAAATGGGGTCATAATATAGGGATTAGGCATAACGCTCTTCAAAATTTAGGGGATCAAAGATGAATTTGATTACATTACGATTCACCTGGTCCCGATTAAGGTGATGAAATTTCGAGGCCGAAGGTTTTAGCATTTTCAAAGGGACACGGCGAATTTTATTACGCTGATAGATTATGTGCGATTGCTGTTATTTTATAACCAATCTTTTAAGTTATTACTTGTAACAATCAGGTATGACAACTGATGGCTTTAAATTAGTAGTAGTAGTACTAGTACTAGTCGTAGTAGTACTAGTAGTAGTAGTAGTAATTAGGAAAAGTGTCCATAGGACACGGATGCCCCCGCCAAAATGCCATTCAGAAAAAGGTTACATATGTAGTCAAGGGCAGATAATTCATAAACCAAATAAGCAAGAGTTGTCTTCCATGTTCATTACACATCGCCTCAATGTCATGTATGCATCTGTAAAGTTTCATAAATATATTCCATATGGTTTAGGAGTTATGGCCCACACACGGTTTACTATATGAAACTAGGTCAAGGGCAGATAATTCAAAAACCAAACAAGCAAGAGTTGTCTTCCTTTTTTACGACACATCGTCTCAATGTCATGCATGCACCTGTAAAGTTTCATAAATATATTCCATACGGTTAAGAGTTATGGCCCGGACACGGTTTACAAGCAAAAGTTGTCTTCTTTTTTCACGACACATCGTCTTATTGTCATGCATGCATCTGTAAAGTTCCATAAATATATTCCATACGGTTTAGGAGTTATGGCCCACACACTGTTTACAATATGGAACTAAGTCAAGGGCAGATAATTCAAAAACCAAACAAGCAAGAGTTGTCTTCCTTGTTCATGACACATCGTCTTAATGTCATGCATGCACCTGTAAAGTTTCATAAACATATTCCATACGGTTAAGGAGTTATGGCCCGGACACGGTTTACTATATGGAACTAAGTCAAGGGCAGATAATTCAAAAACCAAACAAGCAAGAGTTGTCTTCCTTTTCATGACATATCGTCTCAATGTCATGCATGCACCTGTAGAGTTTCATAAATATATTCCATATGGTTTAGGAGTTATGGCCCGGACACGGTTTACTATTTGGAACTAAGTCAAGGGCAGATAATTCAAAAACCAAACAAGCAAGAGCTGTCTTCCTTTTCATGACACATTGTCTCAATGTCATGCATGCACCTGTAAAGTTTCATAAATATATTCCATACGATTAAGGAGTTATGGCCCGGACACGGTTTACTATATGGAACTAAGTCAAGGACAGATAATTCAAAAACCAAACAAGCAAGAGTTGCCTTCCTTTTTCATAACACATTGTCTCAATGTCATGCATGCACCTGTAAAGTTTCATAAATATATTCTATACGGTTAAGGAGTTATGGCCCGGACACGATTTACTATATGGAACTTAGTCAAGGACAGATAATTAAAAAACCAAACAAGCAAGAGTTGTCTTCCTTGTTCACGACACATTGTCTCAATGTCATGCATGCACCTGTAAAGTTTCATAAATATATTCCATACGGTTTAGATGTTATGGCCTGGAGACGAATTGGGACGAACGTACGCTACGGACGGACAGGGGTAACACTTAATGCCCTTCCGCTATTCTTCGAATAGGTGGGGGCATAACAATAATAACACACCACAGAAATTTTGGAGAAACCAATTCATTTAGAGAAAATATATAAACTTAAGGTAATTTCACAGATTAAAACGTGAGATTTTTGTGCTGCAGAAACGCGCAATTAGAAGTAGAAGCTTGTTTTGAAACCTGTTTACGTATTGGTATGCGTGGGTGTGAGACGGGCAAGGACACAATTAGGCATTCTAATGCTAGACGTGTCACGTTTATTGTGTTTGATGCACTTGGTATCGCATATAATTTACATACACTAAATAATAACTCAATAACTCTTCACAGGGAAAAGTCTTAATGGTATACTGAAGAGACACGACTGGGGCGCGTAAATCTTCAAAGCTTTTGTGGGGTTCAAACATTTTGGAGTCCTTCATGATTTATAAACCACTTCAAATATGGTTGAATTTAAAATAAACTTCTTTTCGTTAAAATAATAATTCCAAAGCCGGCTTGTATGGATAGGTATCTATATAATAAAATCTGATATATTAGAAACAAAATATTCCATTTACTGACCAAATTAAGCCGAGTGCACTCTTCTACCTTAACCCTTTAGACATTACCAATTGCAGAGGTTTCCAGTCAGTTTTTATTATCACTGTGTTTCGCGAAAATCCCTGTATTAAATGCAAACAGTCTAGACCCTGATCAGACGCGGCGTTCTGCGGCGTCTGATCTGGGTCTACACTGTTTCTCAAAGTCCCTTTTATGGGATGCTTGGCATAAATGGGTTAAATATTTGTTGGCATTGTAACATACCCAGAGTAAAGAGTATCAGCTTTGATAAACATTTCTACGTGTATTAGTGTTGCCCTAATTCTTTTGTACTTGCCAGCCTCGCCACGCAAAAAAGGAGTTTTGTCATATGCGAACAGGAATGGCCAATGGTCAGTCTGCACAATAAGGCATTCGCTCTTTGCTTATCAATAGTACATTATAAGGATCTTGCCCGGGTCCTCGACTGAAGGCACGAAAGGCAAGGACTGGGTGAACCTTTGCTGGTTGCATGTGCGTTAAACCCTTAAGTCTCACAATAGCAGCAAACGACATTCTGGAATAAATTTTTTATTATATTTTCAGAGAAAAATTAGGCCTAGTATCGTCTGCCTAGCAGACGATTCACATAAAATGGCATACCTATTATCTCTGAAAAATAAAATAAAAAAATAGAATGTCGTCTGCTACAATTTTACTTTTTAAGACCTTTTCTGGGGAATGTAACTCATATTGCTAATACCAAAGGTGTGCTTCTTATATTTCCGTCAATATATTGATGAAAGAAGAAGACAGACAGTTCTAATAGAGTCCGCAGCGTGAAAAAGTTGTTTATGGCATATTCAAAAAGGAAAGACCCAGTCCGCCTGCGTATCCGCACAGTCCAATCCGGCTCTACAACTTCTTGACAAATTCTACAATGCCCAAATCGTGTGTATTTATCAGACCATTAATGCTTAGCAGTCTGATCCGGGTCTTGTTGTTGGACAGACGGTACAATGTCATTTCAGGTCTTAAGGTTCATTATTATTTTATTGACAAACCTGTCTTTTACAAGGATTTATATAGTAATAATCTCCATATGAATCAAGTCGCGTAAAAGCGGTTGTCATGACATTTGTGGGCAGGGAAGACTCACATTAGCCTAAACATAAGCACAGACCATCCCCCCAAAACAGGGAGTTTATTTGTTCTACTATACTTCCTACAAAGTTCGGGTGAATGGATAAAACTGAATTTTTTGCCTTTATTTTTGCAAAAAGAGACATTTTAAGACAGGAAGTTGTCTGTCTAGTATTTGAAACCTTTCAAAAATGGGAGCTACTCTTAAAGGAAAGACTATGCTCCAAGCGGGAGAAAATTCTTTCCTTTAAGAGTAGTCCGCAATGAGAAGGACGCCAAATATTTCCCTGTTAGAATTATGTCCCTAGAAGATATAGTCGTTTCCTTTAAACATTGTGCATAGGAAATGTGAATGCACGGACTAGCTCTGTGCAAATACTGGTCTGAACAAGCGCTGTTCGAACATGATCAAAGTACCTTTTCTGAAGACCAGACGCTTATGAAAATATGCGATATGAAGCCATTGACGTCATTTTCGTTTCAAATGACAAGTGATTTACCCTTTCCAATGGGCTTAACCTCAAAAGAAAAGAATAATGGCATCAATATAGTATTGTATTGAAAATAAAACAAATCGATCTCCCCGTAAAACCAAAAGTTCGACCAATTAACAAATGACAAATAGTTTACCTTAGCACGCTGTGGACGAATTTCATTGACAAACAAGAGGTATTTTTTCACATTCCCCTCTAGAAAACAGGGTCGATATCTGCGAAGTCTCTCCATTGAACACGCACGAAACGCTAACCCCTTTTTTCAGGAAGAAACATTAAGAAAATAACAATAATTTCGTCTACTCATATTTCAGTCCAACAGTACGAGGTTTCAAGAAAACGGATCAATAATATTGAATACTTCACCTGTATACAGTGAATGATTTCATGGAACTACAGCTAAACTGAAAGGAACCGAGAAACTGCCACTCCAACGTCCATAAATGCGCATTCATTTTATCTGGCTAGCCTTCAATGGTTACCGAACTTACCCAAAGTATTCAGGCAAAAAGGCCTAGACTAGCAGTGTAGAACCAGATCAGACGCCGCAGAACGCGGCGTCTGATCTGGGTCTACACTATTTGACATTCATCTAATAGTTTCTAGACCCATTAACGTGTAGTGAAATGAATCTGTTCAAATGTTTGGACAGGCATGGTAAGGGATTAAGTTGTCCGACTATTAAGCGTAAATACAATAAATTATTACTAACTACTAATTCTATAAGTTTGGACGTGAATACCACAGATCCTGACAACCCAAACTGTGCTAATATGCAGGCTGTTCACATATGGGAAAACTGATTTTCTATCACAGAGATTTATTAATGAGACAATTTGCATAAAATGTTAAATCCCTTTTCTGTCCAGAATTAGACCAGAGTATGGTAAAGAATAAAGATAAAGCGCGTTTGCCTCGACACCATTGAGCGGAGAGCATGAGAATTGTTTTTGTCTTTAACCACCCTCGTCTGTAGAGTCCGCTATATACAAAGCCAGAAATCACAGTCGGCAAGCGTTGCGACAATACAAAACAAAGCCGTCAAAGAACTCGAAAATGCATTTTGCCATTTGTGATAACGCTTTCCCCGGACCTACCTAATGTCAAAAGCTTCATTGAGAGTCACTGGAACACAATTTCCTCTTCTGGGCCCAGTTGTTCAAAGTTAACTATGTCGTTAGTTAACGATTTGTTAAAATTTACATCGAGTGATACTCAAATATGCTGATTTTTTTTTTGCTGAAAAACATGTGAGTAGCTTTTGCAGTGCAAAAGCTACTCACATTTTTTTCAGCAAAAAAAATATCAGAGCATTGTATACTGAATCTGCTAAAACAGTTAACGAAATGTCCCTAAACGAGCTCGTTAAACTAAAGACGTTTTGAACAACTGGGCCAAAACATTTGAAAACAAAAACTGCTGAGAAACATCTTATTGTTTATAGAGTACCCAAAAATCTAGAGAGCATTCTATTCAGAGTAAAACTTAAGTCGCCTTCCATGACAAGACTTCAGATAAAATCCATTCAGGACCATGAGGAAAATGTATGCATATCACTCACTGCTTCACTCTTTCACCGCCACAGGCGATAATAATAGGCTTTTGCAAACAGCATAGATCCAGTTGAGACGGCTCAATGAACCATCTCATCTGGATCTACGCTGTTTGACATTCAGTCTTTCAACTTTACATATGGACGTCTTTCCAAACGATAGTTTGTTAAAATAAAAAAAAAACGCAGACGACAATTATCGTCTGAAATTTGGCACCGAAAGAGTTCAATGTTTGTATCACAGAAAAAAGTTGTCTATCTGATAAGCGGCAATATCGGCCATACAAGGTACGCTGGTGAAACTGGAAATGCAGTGAAACAATCGCCAGAGCTCTGATAGGAAAACCAAATCGTGTCCTTTATCCGTTCACTTTAATTCATTACGAAAACACGTCTATTCAAATATATGGAAAGTTTCACCTCCAAAAAACTAAATTTTTCAGATACAAAAAACCTCTGATATTTTTCATATTTCTGCTCAAAACATAGATTGTGAATACTCGTTAGAACCGCCTCGCAGAGGCGGTTCTAACGAATACCCACAATCTGTGTTTTTAGCAGAAATAAGAAAAATAATGTCTACCCCTGTAAACCCCAGTTTTACTATAAAAAAGTGGGGTTTAAGGGGGTCAATATTATATAGGCATGTTTTCGTGATGCAACAGGTCATCGTTTGGATGATATTACATTTGCTGCCATCCAAAGTGGCCCTGGCCCCCTGGTTATAAAACTTTTTTCATGCTCAACTCAGCTGAGTATGAAATTTGTCCTGCTAATAAACCTCAAATTACTAACAAAAAAGTAAATTCTTTCTTGCCAAACATGGCTAAGCATGAAAATTTGTCTGATTTTATATCTAAAAATGCCAAGTATTATTGGCATTTTCATATTTGTTAGTAAAGAAAACTCCATGTTTAGCTGAGTTGAACAGCAAAAGAGTTTTATAACCTCGGGGCCTGGTTGGAGCGAAAGGCAAAGAAAAAATCTTGATCTACAGACTAAGTAGTAAGTTCACAGTATTCATACGGGATGAACAAAAATAGTTTGATACATTGTCTTTGTGGTCGGCGAAAAATGGACACAATAACATTTTTACAACTGATTTCTGATATTCCTAAAGGTAGTTTATTTGCTTTCGTCTTTGTAATATTTAGGGTAAATGGGGTAAATGACCCCCAGCTTCAAGCCGAGTGTGAAGCGAGCCAAATACATATCGTACACGCCATGTGCAAAAAGCACAGCGCAACATGCACTATCGTTCATGTTCACTTACTATTTAATATACATACACGCACTAACGCAATGTAGACTCCTAAGAACAATCAACAAAAGCGGGAAAGGAAGGCCCCTAAAGAGATTGTGTAAAGGTTGATCTTTGTCTTAATTTCATGTATGGCATTATGTTTATTAATTCTCAGCCCCAGCTAATTGTCATTGTCCGTTATTTCCAAACAGTAACCATGGTTACTTAGCATATCAGCATTACAACTTACTATGTGATACGTTTAAAAAAAAAAAAAAAAAAAAAAAACAAGAACATATTACCTTTTACTAGCTAACATGCCTGTGACCAAGTTTTACGGTTTTATGTGATGATGCAAAGTCTCATGGATATCTATGGAACGCCAAAGCTGTCTTATGTTGTTATATTTCTTGTTGTCTTGTCTAAGAATTGTGTGAACTTGTCGATGCATTATGTTATTATCTTAAAGACGCGCGTTGTTTTGTCAATATATAGTGTTGACATGCCCACGCACTGTCTTATTATGTTAAAGAACCATTTTATTTTGTCACAACGTGAAGTTATCTTGTCTAAAAAGCATGCGAACTTGTCTATATAGTGTGTTATTATCTTACACAGACATGTTATTTTGTCAGCATATGGCGTTGACTTGTTTACACAGTGTTTTATTATGTCAAAAGTGTATGTCATTATGTTTAAGTTTGGGTCATCTTGTCTAAGAGTAACTTGTCTAGACGATATGTTATTATGTCATACTCACGTGTCTTTTTGTCCACACAATGTCGCATGCATACATTTTCGGGAACAACACCACACAGTTGAACAAGACAACATATTGACTCAACAAGATAACACCGCGTTTTAACATAATAACGTAGTCTTTTGCCATAATTAGACACTGTGTGGACAAAACAAGACGCGCGTTTAAATAATAAGACGTAGTATAGACAAGTTCACATACTTCATAGACAAGATAACCCAACTTTTTAACATAATAGTTTAGTCTTTTTACATAATAAGATATTATGTACACAAAACAACACATCCATTTGCAAAATAACAAGTTGTATAGACAAGTTTACATGTTTCGCAGACAAGATAACCCAACGTTTTAACATGATAACATATTCTTTTAACATAATAGGACACTGTGTGGAGAAACAACATACGTGTTCAACATAATAACACAGTCTTTAACATAATAAGACACTGGATGGACAAAACAACACGAGCGTTAAACAAAATAACAGTTTGTATAGACAAGTTCACATGTTTCGTAGACAGGATAACCAAACTTTTTCACATAACAGCATAGCCTTTTAACACAATAAGATACTGTGTGGACAAAACAGCACACCCGTTAAACATAATGACACTTTGTATAAACAAGTTCAAATGCTTCATAGACAGGATAACTCAAATTTTAGCATAATAGCATAGCCTTTCAACAGAATAAGACGGTGTATGGACATAACAAACCATGCGCTTAACATAATAACACATTTACAGACAAGTTCACATGCTTCATAAACAAGATAACCGGATTTCTTAACATAATAACATAGCCTTTTTAACATAATAAGACACTGTTTGGACAAAACAACACAAATGTTTAACATAATAGCATGATGTATAGACCAAAGCTTTTTAACATAATAGCATAGCCTTTTAACTGAACAAGACTTTGTGTGAACAAAACAACACGCGTGTGTGACATAATAACATGGTTTATAGACAAATTCACATGCTACGAAGACAAGATAACCCAATTTTAAACATAATAAGATAGCATTTTAACATAACAGGGCACTGTGTGGACAAAACAGCGCATGCATTTAACATAATAGCATAACATCTTTACATAATAAGACACTGTTTGGACAAAACAACATATGTATTTAACATAATAACATGTTGTATAGACAAGTTTACATGCTTCGTAGAAAAGATAAACCAATTTTTAACATAATAACATAGCCTTTTAACATAATAAGACTCCGTATGGACAAAACAACACGCGAGTTTAACATAACACAGTAGCCTTTTAACATAATAAGACACTGTGTGGACATAACAACACGAGCGTTTATCATGACAACATGACCTTTTAACATAATAAGACATTGTGAGGACAAAACAACACACGCTTTTAACATAATAACACATCGTATAGACAAGTTTACACGCTTCTAAGACAAGATAACCCCTCTTTTAACAAAATAAACTAGCCTTTTACAACATAAGAAAGCTATGGCGTTCCGTAGATATCTCTTATGAAATTAAATTTTAATTTTGTTCTAAACATTTATCATGTACTTTTAGTTTTATTGTTTGTAAATTGATTTTCATATTAGTATCTTTCTGTGTTACAACGCTGTGTCATTTGAATGTATATATTTGTACGTATTTTATATTGACCACAAGGTAGACTAGCTTTTGAAGCTAATTGTGTATCCTCTTTAAATATTGTATAAATAAATAAATAAAATAAAATTAGCTTTCCCAGCCCGTTTTAATCAAAGTGATAAGATATATGTTTCTAAGCAACTGAATGTTTTTTCTCTTGTTTTCTTTAAAGGATGATTGCTAATTCTTCTTAACCCTTAAAACGCCAAGAAAAACTGCATCTGAAAATGTCGTCTGTTTATGTCGTCTGCTGAATATTCTTGCAAACTTTTCAAACCTATTTTTGCACACAGGCAAACAGTGTGGACCCAGTTCAGACTGCTCCTAAAGGAGCAGTCTGATCTGACTGCTCCTAAAGGAGCAGTCTGATCTGGGTCCACACTGTTTGCAAAAATGTTTTTTTTTAAATCACAAGCAGACAACAAAGCAGACGACTATTGTTGTGATTGGCAGTTTAAGGGTTAAGTAATTGTTAATTAGCAAACGCAGCTATCTAACAGACTGATTAAAAACAATGCCATTAAACATAAATATTACTAAGTGTCTCAAAAATACAAACTTATATTCTAGAATCACAAGAAACAACCCAGCGGACACAACGTTGAGTCAAATTTCACATCAACACGTTGGTACGAAGTTGTATAAACGTCATATTCCCGCTGGGAAATGAGGGCTGTTTTCAAAAATAGATAACAAAACACTTTTATCAGATGCGATTATAATCCGCGCTATCTCTGACAATTTACTGGCTTATGAATTTTGACATTTGCCACTCAGTGTGGCAAATGTCATAAAGAAAAACAAAACTCCAAAGTCGAAAAAGATTCGGGTTACTTCGAATGCGAATGGTGAACAGTTATTCTGGTCTGCACCTGCGAGATATTCACATTTCATTTACACAATATACTGTACCAGTCGTATGGTGTGAATGATGTAGGTCTTTGTCTAGACTAAATGGATGCAAGACCGCTCTAAAGCTTAGTTGTTCGCATATGACGCTTTGTTTTGCACCAGCGGCCCTCAGATACAGCATGTGATCTAACACCGGAAGCTCTACTCACGCAATACAATACGCGCCATGGAAAAGGTGTCAAAGTGTCCTCGGTGTATTAAAGGACAGATATGCGTAAGTTGATTCTGTCATTATCTCTTGACCTATAAATCCATCGAATAAAATCCTAACTTTATTAGGCTATAAGCATTTTGAACACTGGTTTTTCCTGACTTGCTTGAAATCCTCATGAAAGTTTGAAAAGTTACGGTTACTCTTACTTTTGATCATTTATAAAAAGGGATCTACTTCAAACAGAGAGAATTTGAAGTGAATGAATAGTTTATATTAGATTAGATTAACCATATTTTATTGCAACATTATATGTAACGTTAAATAGTCCTCTCCCAAATGCATTTTAACAACTTTTTTTTTCTAATGGTACAATGGCTAAATGCAGTTTCACGCGCATTAGAAATAATTTCAATTGTTAACATTCATTCTCTCACTCATACTCCGTTCACACGTTGTGGTAGTGTCGTTTTATAGCAAACAAATAGAGCAAAACAACAGAATAGAACAGAACAAAGCAGAGCAAAACAGGACACGACAGAACAGACCAGAGAAGGGCGTGACCAGCTAGAAAAATGTAGGTCAAGACTTGGAACAGTACAACATAGACAAAGAAAAAAACACAAGATGAATAGTTACTTCCTGATAAATACAAAGGGCTGCGTTTAGCAGAGGAGTGAATTTGTACACTGTAAAAATGCGAATATGACAGAATTTAAAAAATAAAAAATCTGTTAACAGAGGCGTTTCTTCTGCATGACTGTCAGGGCAAATCAACAATTTAGATATTATATTAGTCCTTCTCATAAGAACAAACTAAACCATGTAAAAGCATGTTAAAATATTAACCCTTGTCCTGCTGAATAAATTAAGATGCCAGGTCCACTTTTAATTCTTAGCCAATTAGATTACTTGATCCAGATAGTTGCTATAAATTCACATACTTAACGGTAAACAGTGCAGATCCAGATCAGTTGGCTTCTTCAGAAGCCAACTGATCTGTATCTACACTGTTTGCAAATGCAGGGTATATCCGGGTTCAGCAGGGCAAGGGTTGAGGGGAATCGATAAACTTTCGGGAAGTCTGTCAGAGTTGTTTTTGCTTTCTTTCGGAATAAAGGACCTTCTCTAAAAGGAAAAAAAAATGCTCCAAGTGGGAACTCTTTTCAGAAGAGGTTGACAAACAGAAAAGCTAACAGGAAGTCACATAGTTTGTTTTCCTTAATTGAAATGCCGAAAAATCTACCAAATTAAAAAAAAAACTAGCAAAGCGCCACATGTAAATACATTTTGAGACAGGAGTTTGCATTACTGATGGCATCTTGGATTTATTTGTAGGATATCTTAAACTTGGCGTAATAAGATTTAAGTGGAACTCTTCATCTATGCAATAAGATATTATCATTCCTCGTAAGAGGAAACATTCTTCATCTATGTTTGTTTACGTTTACTGCATCGGTCATTTTCAAACGCACATCACGAAAACATACCTATATAATTTTGACCCCCATAAACCCCACTTTTATATAGTAAAACTGGGGTTTATAGGGGTATACATTATTTTTCTTATTTCTGCTCAAAAACATAGATTGTGGGTACTCGTTAGAACCGCCTTGGCGAGGCGGTTCTAACGAGTACCCACAATCTATGTTTTGAGCAGAAATATGAAAAATATCAGAATTTTTTATCTGAAAAATTGCCATTTTTGGTGGTAAAATTTTCAGTGTATTTGAATAGGCGTGTTTTCGTAATGAATATCCAAAATAGTTTATATAAGCAGAAACATCTGAACGTGAAATTTCTGGTAATACGCGGAAAAATGTAATACGAGGAAGAAATGTTACGCAATACAAATCAATATGCGTTAACTTGTTTGTTCAATCAAAAACATAGAAATGCTATTAACAAGAAATATTGGTTTCATTCAAATTCCACCTCTTATACCTAAGTTACTTAGAGTATAAATATAATCGTACTTAGTTTAGTGGTAAGCACACATGACGTCTGTGTCATAGGCAGAAATAGATCCCAGACGTTTGCTATAATTGAAGCTATAATTGCAGACCAGATGTCTGCATGCATCCCCATAATAAGCACGTCTCATTTGCAATGTGGGATTTGTATGTCATGGCAATCGCAGAAGATACTAGTCAGAGCGTTTTACTACACTTTATAGATGACGCTTTTGCAAATAAAAAAAAGAGAGGCAAAATGGCAGTGCATCCCCAACAACTTTACTTTACATTTTAGCAGCAGCAGGGCAGAGCATTCGCTAGGAGGTGCAGCGAGTCACTCGAAATGTGCAATTTTCGCTTAAAATGAGACGCAACCGAAAGTGGGTGGGGCACTTTTAATTATACACCTGCTATCTGTGAATGTTATTATTATCATAGCTAAATAACTATATGTAATGTATGTCTGTAACTGATATAATACTTAAATAGCCATCTGCTTTGTGTATGCTATAAATGGAAATCAGCTTTTAGCACCAGTGTACATAGCCTGGGTACACCAAAAAGAAACTGTGGACTACACACAAGAGAAATTTTCTGATATAGGGATCAGTAATTCAACACTCTTTGAAGGAGAGGGTTTTCCCTAATTGGCTCAGGTGTTAAAGACCAGATTTCCGAAATTACAATATTCAAGTTTTTATTACATATTCCGTTAGCCCGATGTCTGAATCATAGCAAAAAAATGAAAATTTATGCTCCTGGCCTATTATTATGGGGAGATAATTCAGTCCTGTTCACCTCATTCCAAAAAACTCCTCAATTAATACTATGTTCAAAACGATGGGAATTACATTTAGTTACATTTCTCTTTTGGGAAATGTTTCTTGCATCAGAATGACGAGAACACAACACTGATTGAAAATTATGGTTGAATGAATATTGTCTGTGCGTGTGTCTGATATATCTGACTCGAATCCTCTTTCTCAGTTCCGGTTAAAATGCACAACTGAATGCTTTTCATAAAATTTGTTATTCAAATATGCTGCCTCCCCCCTCTAGACCCAAGCTCCCATTCATATATATGACGTAAGTATGTCAGGGAAAAATCTCCACCAAAAGGCATCTTGGGTCTAAGGAGGAAACATAATTCTTTACAACTAAGTTAGGAGCCTTTATGCGAACCGAATTTTTATGTATTTCTGTATTAAGAGTAGCATCGGGACCCAGGGTGAAATTGGCTAGCTGTAAAAGTGCTTTAACCATCCCCCCTCCCCCTCCCCCCCCCCCCCCCCCCCCCCAAAGTGGTTTACTCTACTGACCGTTCTAAGGCGGTGGTCCCAGTGTTAGACTTACTCTTTGTTGCTTTGTGGTTTAATCTACGAGGCGATTTGTTTTATGTCTTACCTTGTGTTATTTTGTTCTTGTGTTTTTCGGTCCTTTTAGCATTGCGATTACCTCGCTTGGGGAAGAGAGAGCTAATCTTGATGCTTTTCGTACGTTTGTTTGATTTGTGCTTGTTTGGTTTTGTCGGTTTTCTCTTCCTCTTGTGTATGGGAAGGGCTGCGGTTTGTGGATGTGGCACTCCCTGGACTTCTCTCTTACCTTTTTTTTTTTTTTTTTTTTTTTTTTATTTAAATCTGGACTTCAACGCCTGAGCCAATTAGGGAAAATCCTCGCCTTACTGCAAATTCAGCAAACGACAAGTTAATTATTTTTCCTTATTTTTCCAAAGAATAGATTTTGACATTTATGCAAATTGTCTTCTCAGGAGATATTTTGCATGAAATATCAAAACCTACTTTCTGGGAAAAATAAGAAAATATTTCAAAATGTCGTCTGCTTACATTCTACCTAGCATCTTAAGCGGTGACAAAGAATAAACATAGCTTCAGATAAAATTCTTTCTTCGATCAAAAATACAAATATTTTCGTATTTCTCAACAAAACAATGTTAAGGGCATTTACTGGCATTATTTCGGCGAGACGATTCCATCCCCGTACACACCATATGTTATCGTAAAGAAATAGAAAAAAATATTTATCTGCATATCCCATTTCGTCAAGAGCTATACAAATCACAGCAAGTATCGGATTTTATTATACCCGAGACTCTCTTGTCAAGTTTCAGTCAGTGTTGACATCAAACGACTCAAAGATAGAGTCTAAGCACACTCACGTTTTAAAGTAGATTGTTGTTACTAATTACTTCAAAGCACGCACATACTGAATGATACATTCTCAGCTAGCATTCTGCATAAATCTATATCGGACATTATCGGCCCGTCAGGATTCCTGATCAACTAGTGTTTTTTTGCTCTGGCTGCTGCCAGTGTCTGAGATTGCCAGGAGCCCTCATCCTTGTTACATCACAGTGATTTAATTTGATGTTGTGATATTTCACTGATTGAATTAGGAGACCATAAGGATCTATCATAGGTGTGAGGGGTAGGTAGAAAAATCCGCCCTCGGGATCAGAGTCTGACATCACTCGGCTGCTTGCCGAGGGATACCAGACTGTGATCGCGAGGGACGGATTTTTCAATCTACCCCTAACATCAATGATAGATTCTCTTTCGTGCACACCTTTCATTTCTGAACGTAGACATTTTAATAATGCAGTCTCTTCGATTGCTGACGTCCGCCATTTTATGATAACATTAATGTGGCGTTTAATGACACCATTACGTTCAGTGACAGAAACCTTAACGATGTCTTACGTGACTTCCATTACAACCAGTGCATATCGAACACATGAAAATTCTTGAATTTCATCTTACCCTGGGTAGGTTAAGAATTTCTATCCCAGGATTTCCTTATCTGGTGTGCAAGAAACTATTCGAGCCGAACAATCATTTGTATTTTTTACGTCTATACCTAGGGTAAGATTTGTTACCAGTAAAATCGATTTAAACCGCATGGTAGTTTTTAGTATTAAGGCAGTGGTTCTCGTGTTGGTTGTTCTTTGTATGGCCTTGTGGCTGCTCGCTATTACGAAAACACGCCTATTCAAATATACAGAAAATCTCGTCAGAAAACTGAAAATTTTCAGATAAAAAAATTGATATTTTTTTCATATTTCTGCTCAAAACATAGATTGTGGGTACTCGTTAGAACCGCCTCGGCGAGGCGGTTCTAACGAGTACCACAATCTATATTTTAGAGCAGAAATAAGAAAAATAATGTATACCCTGTAAACCCCAGTTTTACAATATAAAAGTGGGTTTTAAGGGGGTCAAAATTATATAAGCATGTTTTCGTGATATTGCGCGCTTTTTCACGTTTTGACCTGTTCGTTGTCTTATTGTTGTGTTTAAGAATCGTGTCTAGTATTGCGATCGCCTTGTTTGGGAAGAGGGAACTGATTGCTTTGCTTTTCTTTGGTTATTGGCTTGTCTACTCAAGGTGACTATGTCACGTGTTTTTTTTTTTTTTGTTTTTTTTTTTTGTTTGTTTTTTTTTTTGTTTTTTTTTTGTTTTTTTTTTGTTGTTGTTGTTTTTGTTTTTTGTTGTTTTTTTGTTGTTGTTTTTTTTTTTTCTTTTTTCTTTTTTTTTTTTTTTTTAAAGGGTGCCCACTTCTTTCAATGCTCGATTGACGGTAAGGAAATTGACGTTTCTCAAGTTATATCCAACCAATTTTCATAAAACGAAGTGCATCGCATATGCGAATATGAGCACTTTTCATAAACATACAGCTTCTTTAAATCATGCGTGCAGTGTTTGCAATAAGTGTGAACACTCCCATCATTTCCGTCGCCGCGAAAATAATATTTGGTTCGAATGTTTACAAATACTGCATACAGAATATGAATACGCTGTATGTTTATGAACAGTGCTCATATTCGAAAATGCGAAGTACTTTGTTCTATGAAAATCGGTTGGATGTAACCTGAGAAAAGTGCAATTTCCTTACCTTGAATCGAGCGATTTTAACGTTATAAAACAGTTTGCACCCTTCAAAAAAAAAAAAAAAAAAAAAAAAAAAAACACGTGACATAGACATAGTCACCTTGGTAATCTCTATCTTGGTTTTTTGCTCTACTCTTGGTTTCATTGGTGGGCTATGTTCTCTGATTGTTAATATTGTTAATATTTCTGGACATCTTTTATACCATTTTTTAAGTAGAATGCTAGCTGGGATTGTTATCTAGTCACTTTCAATGTCATAGACAATGAACCTGGACATTTAGAATAGTCTAGGTTAACACCAATAATAATATAAAGAGGAATAATAATAATAATAATAATAATTATTATTATTATTATTATTATTATTATTATTATAATGGTTACTTATTTACAAGAGGATGACAAGACAGATATGAAAGGCAGAGACTGATAAGACCATTTGATGATGGTAGCAGATTCATATCCTATATTTGTATATATAATTACAACTATATAAGCTACAAATAAGTACGTAAATGTAGGTTTATGCAGCCCTGTCACAATATTTGGGGACATTCTCCAACTATCATTACTCTCCATCTAACCATACACACCTACACGTGCGAGCACGCATGCACACACATAATGTACGTAACATAGCTGAAAATAATATCATACAAATCTATTCAATATGTACAACATTTATGTCTTCAATTTCAGATATTCCCTTACGGCTTTGACGCCCATAAATTTAAATGAATCCAAGTACATACCATGTGACTAACATTTGGGGACAAAATGGCAAATAGTGTAGACACTGATCATTTGATCTACACTGTTTTCTTGACATATTCGAGTATATTGGATAAATATGGTAGCCTATGTTTAAAAGATCAGATGGGTCCAACTTACAATATGCAATTTTTGTAGTTTAATCATATTATATTGCCAAATTTATTATGAAGCAAATGGGTTGGACCACAAGTTCTATCGATTTTCTTTGTGTGACCATTCGTAACAGCTAAGATTTTGACCAGCCAGTATCCATTCGCAG
Organism: Anodontia alba; assembly: GCA_964016985.1. NCBI lineage: Eukaryota > Metazoa > Mollusca > Bivalvia > Lucinida > Lucinidae > Anodontia > Anodontia alba. The sequence goes on along the minus strand of OZ024823.1, from coordinate 98,754,971 downwards.
GCTGTTCTGTTTACCACCCCACCCCCCTCCCCCCAAACCCTTTTTGTATGATACAGTTCATTAACCCTGGTCCTGCTGAGCCCGGATATACACTGCCTTTGCCAACAGTGTAGATCCAGATCAGTTGGCTTCTTCAGAAGCCAACTGATCTGGATCTGCACTGTTTGTCATTCAGTATGTATATGTATCAATAACCTGGATCAAGCAATCTGATTGGCTGACAGTTAGAAGTGGACGTGGCTTTTTAATTTATTTAGCATGACAAGGATTAATCATTAACTCGCCCAATTTTGACGCTCTCCGGCGTGCTGAGAAATTGTGTTTTGGGATCCTGATCTTTGGTTCGCCATTGTCAATTTGCATCAGGAAAACATGCCTATATGTTTGATCCCCTTAAACCCCACTTTTATATGGTAAAACTGGGGTTCACAAGGGTATACATAAGTTTTCTTATTTCTCCTCAACAACATAGATTGTGGGTACTCCTTAGAACCGCCTCACCGATGCATTTCTAACGAGTACTCACAATCTATGTTTTGAACAGAAATAAGTAAAAATTTCAGAATTTTTTATCTGAAAATTTTCAATTTTTGGTGGTAAAATTTTCAGTATATTTAAATAGGCATGTTTTCGTAATGGTATACACTATACAGAGTAATATACAAACAGTATTTATCCTAAGTATTGGGACAGACGGGTATGAGCAAATAGCGTGGACTTAGATAAGACGCTGCAGAACAGAATCCACTTATCCACCACTTTTAGACACATCAATGGGTAATAAAAAGGACTGATTTAAATTTTAGGACAAGTAAGGGGTTAGGGTGTCCGAATATTAAGAGCAAATATGGAAACCGTATCACAGAAAATCGAGCATAGTTCCAGAAGAGCAATCCTTTCAGAAAGTTTCCAGAATGAATGTGGTGCCAGTATATCGCCATGTATTTTATTGAGGTGCTCAGTGAGAAAAAGGGACTTTCGGAACATATGCGAACAGTAAAGTTCCACCCGAGTTGGCGAAACTGCACAATCTAATAAAGGAATTTGAGCCAGCGCACGACAAAACCTACAATAAGACTTTATGACAAGAAAAGACTCAGATCTGCCTGTATAGCTACCCCGTCTGGCAATGGTTGTCGGTTATCCCTCTTTGGATAGGCTTGAGGCTATAGAAGGCACATGAGATCAGCGAAGACTCTGATCAGACTGCGCGGATGCGCAGGCTCATCTGTCTTCGCAGGTCGCACAAGTCTTATTGTAGGTTTTGTCGTGCGCTGGCTCAAATGTATTAGAGTGTTATACATCGATCTACAGAGTCCAAAAAGCAAGTATCCGGACAGCAAAGGCACTGGTCAAACTGCGTGGATGCATAGGATGAGCTACGCCCTCCCTGTCCTTTTATTTCGGAAGATATATTTCCCATGATGAACCTCGATCAGAGTTCTCCAAGATAATAAAGAAACGATTTAGAACAATCTTCTGTGTAAGTCGCTTTGCAGAAGAAAGGTCAGCGACCGTAAGACTCCGTATCTTTGTATAGGATGAGCTACGCCCTCCCTGTCCGTTTATTTCGGAAGATATGTTTCCCATGATGAACCTCGATCAGAGTTCTCCAAGATAATAAAGAAACGATTTAGAACAATCTTCTGTGTAAGTCGCTTTGCAGAAGAAAGATCAGCGACCGTAAGACTCCGTATCTTTGTACGAAACTTTATTGTCATATTAATTATTGAAGTGTTTTTGTTTCCTTCTTTGGTAAGAATAGTTTTATTTTCCTCATAAGTTATATAAAAGTACGTATGTATGGCTCTGAAAATTGTATGTTATGTTCTCTTTTCAAATTTGCTGTAAACGCCTTATTATTAGAAACAGGTTACCATCATGTTCTTATCATCATGCATCGACGGAGTTATGTTTTGATTAAATACATGTAGCTTTGTCTTAGCCCTATTCGTCGCAAATAGTTTAATCCGACAGAAAAAACAACAACAAACATTGGTATGTTTGAAATAACCAACCATCATCAAACCACATGCAATACGGGTTTGTAATTAAATGTGCTATAAAACAAAAGTTGTTTTACTTTCAAAATTGATTTGTATGTGCGTATATTCGTATGCACGCGTTTGTGTGTATATGTGTATATTTGTTGTTCTTGCTCTTTGCCTTATCATTTTTAAAATATCTGAAAAGGGGATCACTTGGAAAAACAGGACACAAACAAAATAGAAAATATCAGACATGGTTTTATGAGTCTGTTCATGAGATGTAATGTAAAAATGCGACCTCCTCCACAACCACTATCAGGCATTAAGAGATACTCCATTTTCATTTTTAAAGTGCCAGTTTAACATTTTAAGAGAACTTCATACACGGTAGATTTTCCGCCATAGTTCATCTTACTGCTTTGTAAATATTGTATACTACTTTCGTTGATTCATACAGTATTACATTGTACTTGTAATTGGGGACATTATTTACTCATTTCAGACTGAAAAAATAGATATGTCAAGTTATGTGATTTAGATATTCCTAGGGAAAATCGCTAAATTCAGTGGAGACCGTGACCAGACGCCACATTCTGTGGCGTCTGCTCTGGGTCTGCACTGTTTGCCAGTTATTCTTTTGGGAATAAAATATGTTAACTAAACCCATTCTAAATGACCATGTTATCTGAGCATCTATGGCTAAAGTACTAATAAATGTTTTCTGTGTTCGGCCTTTACTGTTATATTGGTTTGTCCTTGGTTTTCAAGATTATCAAGCGTTAATGACGAAGATGAGGCAGGACAGAACGAATAAGAAATAATTAAAAAGACCGAAAGGAAAAAAGGGAAAAAATGTTCTTGAAGTTAATTTTGTTTATTAATACTGGAACATACAGGCCAGAGTCTTGACATCCAACGACACCGGCAAGAATTTTGCCGAAGAAAAAACGCGTGCAATGTCTTTGTCTATCCTTAATTAGTGATACTAATAAATACATGTCTTGATCTATTACTTTGGTCGAAAGGCTGCAAGTTTCTATCTAGACACACAAACTGATCAGTTAGCTTTTTCGGAAGTGCAGTTTTGTCTTTTCTGCGTATGGCCGTCATAAAACTGATGTCATATGCCAACAGCTAATTCCCATATAATCTACGCATCCGGGCTGTCTGACAGTCTTTGTTCGTCGATATACCCAATCTATATGCGGACAGTGACGTGCCTGATCAGACTGTGCGAAAAAATGGCGTTACAAAAAATTTCACCACCAAAAACTGAAAGTTTTCAGCTAAACATTCTGATATTTTTCATATTTCTACTCAAAACATAGATTGTAGTACTCGTTAGAACCGCCTTGCCGAGGCGGTTCTAACGAGTACCCACAATCTATGTTTTGAGCAGAAATAAGAAAATAATGTATACTCCTGTAAACTCCATTTTTACAATATAAAAATGGGGTTTAAGGGGGTCAAAATTATATAGGTATGTTTTAGTGATGCTAATCAAGGCCATCTTTGTCCACACGAGCAATAAGGACACTTTTCTCCCGTTATGTGATAATAATAATGGCAATTACTCTAAATGGTCATGTAAAACAATCCGACATCGACAATCACAACATGACTATTATCGGTTAACGAACTCATTATCCCGAGCATGAGAAAATGGTTCTTATGAAAATTTCAAAGATAAGCTGGAATGTCCGTGCACATTCTGATTGCTACTCATACGTTCTTCTCTTACAGAATCGATGGCGAATTTTTTTAGTAAAAACTATTCTTAAAAGGGGAGGAAAATGAAGGCCTTGGTCAGACTGTGTGACTGGACAGAACAATCTGGGCCCGAATCTGGGCATATGCTGTTAATCTAATAGAAGTTTCACTTGATTGGAAATGCCGGGCATCTAGAACACAAAGGGTAAACCTTTACCAATGTCTGGGCTAATTCAGCAGACGACAAATTAATTATGTTTTTTTTTTCCTATTTTTTCCCAGAAAACAGAATTTGAAATTTCATGCAAATAGTCTCAATTTGGGTAATTTGCATGCGATGTCAAAACCTGTTTTCTGAGGAAAAAAAAAGGAAAAAAACAAGAGAGAAATATTGCAACATGTCGTCTGCTGAAATTTGTACCCAGTATGCTAAGCATTAAAATGAGCTATGCAGAAAATAACAGATCATTAGGAATCGTTAATTTTAAACTAGCAAGGTTTTTTGGCTTTCGAATGGCTTTTTAACCATTTCACCCCTGAGTTTCTGAAACGGGCTTATCCATCTCTGAATTTGAATACACACACTGTTGCAAATAGAGTTTGAGTCAAAAATCAATAATAGAATGGCAAACAGTGTAGATCCTGATGAGGCGGCTTGTCATGAGCCGTTTCGTCTGGATCCAAACTGTTTGCAAATGTATCCGTGTTGGTCTGCAGGGATGAAAGGGTTAAATCTCAAAAACTGTTGATTTAAATCTAAACAACTGTAGAATTTAACTTCAATAACTGTAGAATTAAATCTCAATAACTGTTGATTTAAATCTAAACAACTGTAGAATTTAACCTCAATAACTGTAGAATTAAATCTCAATAACTGTTGATTTAAATCTAAACAACTGTAGAATTTAACCTCAATAACTGTAGAATTAAATCTCAATAACTGTTGATTAAAGTCTCAATACTTGTAGAATTGAATATCAATAACTGTTGATTTAAATCCCAATAACTGTTGATTTAACTATCAATAACAGTTGATTTAAATCTCAATAACTGTTGATTTAAATATCAATAACAGTTGATTTAAATCTCAATAACTGTAATATTAAACCTCAATATTTGTAGAATTAAATCTCAGTAACTGTTGAATTAAATCTCAAGAACTTTCGAATCAATAGCTTCTGGACGAATATCCAAATTATAAAAAGCGCAGCTGCAAAGCTAACTGTGTTTATTCTAAGTATTCGGAAAGACATGTTTCAGCAAACAGCGTAGACCCGGATCAGACGCCGCAAATGCGGAGTCTATTCAGGATCTGTACTGTTTGTCACTCAGCGAACATTTCTGACACATCAAAAGTAGGAAATTGGACCTGTTCAAACTTTAGGGCAAAAAAGGTAAGGAGTTAAATACCAGGGCCCAGTTGTTCAAAGCATCGTTAGCTTAACGAGCTCTTTAGTGGTCAAAATGTTAACTGTTCTAGTAAGTACAATATCTAATTCAGAGGTATTTTTGCTGAAAAAATGTGAGTAGCTTTTGCAAAAATATTAGCATATATGTCATATTTAATGACCAAAGTTTTAACGATACGTTAACTAACGACATTGTTAGTTTTGAACAACTGGGCCTAGCAAATCTGCATCAACGTCGATGAGACGTCGTGATATTGTGTACATCGACGTTAATGCGACGTTGTAAAAACGTTATGTGACCGCTGGGAAGGTGTCCGAATATTTAGGGTAAAATGTAGACTAGCTCCAGTCTCTAGTGACTGAGTATTTATTAATATAATCCTGTCTGATAATCCACTACAATAAAACAAAAATGATATCATGACTATAAAGGCAGGTTACTGATCAGCCTTAAAAGTCGTGATATTATTTTGGTTTTATTTTAGTGCATTATCAAACAAGATTATAAGAATAAATATTTAGTCGCTGGAGATTGGAGCCAGTTTAGGTAAAATGTTGACGGATTCGGAGTGGTATTTATACACATTCTGTTAAATATTAGAGTTTACTATACTGACTTTGTTGTATCTGGCTGTAGCAAAATGAAAGGTTGCCTTTTCAAACAAAAACCACACAAAAGAACGAAAATCAGAGCGTCTGTTTTGATAAGTCTCCACATACAGCAATGTCATTTGCGAGGCTGTATACCTTGTTTATGCGTGCGTTTCTCTGTCTGTTTATCTCTGTCTCTGTCTCTCTTCTGTATTTAATACGTTACGGCAGTACGTTAGATGCTTGTTTACCCACATGTAGTATGTGATATTACGTAAATACGAGCTCTTGATGAAAGCTGTATTGAAAAGTGCCAAACATTTATCACTTATTTTTACACCTTATATAATGAAGCACTTCACATCAGCATACATGTATGTGTAACTTGTCTTTACTCAATACAACTTCTTTTTGTAATTGGGAAAGGAATCATATAAGCATATTGTTTCATTCCAGCCCTCTAAACCTTGCCCTTGTGTACAGTGTTTGTTGCATGTCAAATGAAAATCAGAATAAGATATGTTCCAACCAAACAAACCTATCTCTTCGGCCTGGCCATGATCATCTATAGCACTCACAGTGCCAGTGTTACATTGTGTTGACCCTTTCACCCCTGTGTTTCTGAAATGGACTCTTTCACTATTAAATTTAGACACATCCATTGTTGCAAATAGGGTGTTAGACAAAAATTAAATACAGAAAGGCAAACAGTATAGATCCATGTGAGACTGCTCGTCACGAGCCGTCTCATCTGGATCAACACTGTTTACAAAGGTAATTATGTTGGTCTGCGGGGTTGAAAGACATAAGAGATGGCTGAGGAGATCAACCATGGCTCTGAAGCATCGCCACAGGTCGAGCAGGATAGAGCTGAAGATGATGTCTAACTTAATAATGCAGTAAATCAGAATTTGTTTTGATCTTGTTTTCACTCGGCTTCCACAATGTCCACTGTTCTCTTTCATTCAAAGACGAACATTTTCTGCGGAGTCCAAGTCAAATTGAACGATACTGATACTGAGTAGCGCTCTTCCAGGAATCGGATGATAAATTAGGGGGAATGGACACATCGCCAATTTACAAGGATCACATATTTTGTGAGTGTCTGTTGACTTTCTTGCACACAAACCCTTCTCAAATGTGGACCAACGCCATGCTGAAAGTCTTCACAATCACAACACAAGCTCTCTGAGGAAACAACTGCAGATCAAAGGCAAAACAGGGATCTAGATACTGAAATCCTGAAGAGGTTATAAAGTACATGAAACAATCCCTTTATATATATTTATATGAGGTTTATGTGGACGTTATTCAAAGTGCTCGTGTCCTTTTTATGACTGTCTTTTGTGTGGATATTCTAAGTGCATGTTCGGATACTTCTTAACCGATCTGACCCACCAGTAGTTTGCTCTTGACTACTGAAAAATCTATTCCCAACAAGAGACAATGGAATGTTTCAATGGAGTTTTACACCAGTAGTTTGCTCTTGACTACTGAAAAATCTATTCCCAACAAGAGACAATGGAATGTTTCAATGGAGTTTTACAAATCAATGCTTGTTTCTGTAATTGTTGTAAATCAATATTTTCATAATAAATTCTGTTTCTAATTTAGGTTTTATTGCTAACTTTTATTTTCCTTTTTATTTAAACCAGAAAAAAAGAATAATGGCGTTCTATTTTAAAAGTATTGTTTGCTCGCTATAAAAAGCTTATTGGATATTTACTGAATTACTTAAAATAAAAAATGTCCGTAATACTTTATTCTCCTTACAAAATTAGATCCGGAATTAAGGATTATCATCTTTCTCAATCATGCATTTTTTTTTTTTTTTTTTTTCATATGAAAATCTGTTGCGTATCGATAGTAACTATTACCACTGTATGGGCTAATTCAGCAAACGACAAATTGACCGGGCAAAGTGACGATGTTTTTTCTTATTTTCACACAAAATTTTCACACAAAACAAGCTTTGACATTTCATGCAAAGTGTGTATGAAATGTTAAATACACGTCAAAAAAGATTGCCTTTGGAAACAACACATTACAGATTAGAAAATGGGAGTCTCGGTTTTATTGAGACTCTTCATAAGTAGTAATGAAGTTTGCACCACAGCCTACGCCTTCTAGCGTATACATGAGTAAAACTCCATTTTCAAAGACACCACAATGGGCCCAATGATCCCAAAGGAAATGAAATATAATCTGCACTATGGTAAAGTACGGAGAGACGTTCTACGGCCGCGACACGGCACTAACACCGGCTGCAGTGTAGTAAAATAAACTAATACCCTGTTAGGGTATTCGTACAGAAAGCTAAACATGCATTTGTGGTGACCACCACTATATAACTGAATCATTAATTAACCCACTACTGGGAAACGGAAATTATTGATTTTTGACTGAAACTCCTATTTGCTACAAAGAATGTGCCCTAATTCAGAGAAGGAACCCAATAAGCATTCTTTATAATCTTTAGCGGGCTGTTATCGGCCCGTCAGGGTAGCTGACGGGCCGATAACGGCCCGCTATAGATTTATAAAGAATGCTAGCTGGGAAGAGTCCTTTTTATAAACTCAGCCGGGGGTGAAATGTTAATGGAAACCTGGTTTGCTTTATTTTTATTATTTTTGCAAACGGTGTAGAGTCAGATCAGACACCGCGTTCTGATCTGGGTCTACACTGTTTGCCAGGAACACTTTTGAAATAGGAGGTGATTAGGCACTAATGAGTTAATGAAAGTAGATATCACGTGTACTTTTAAATCATAACATTCACTTTTCAATAAGATTCCTCCAGGGAAGATAATAAGCAGCCGTTGACAATTTATTAGAGAAATATAAACTATTAATAGTCATAATATTTAATCAATATGAAAAACAAAACACTTGACAGGTATAATGATTGTTTGTGTCAATGCAATCATGTTTATGGCTGTGTTAAACAGAAACCTAATGAAGCGAGTTGTGAAACCGCAGGAGTTATATCAAAAGAGCGACCATATAGAAGAAAAGCGCGATAGTGATTCTGTTAACAAAAGCGAAACCATACTTTGGTGTTGGTTGGTTTGGAATTTAACGACCCAGTCAACACTATTAAGGTCCTGACGCGCCGATTAGCATCACGAAAACACGCCTATATAATTTTGACCCCCTTAAACCCCACTTTTATATAGTAAAACTGGGGTTTACGGGGGTATACATTATTTTTCTTATTTCTGCTCAAAAACATAGATTGTGGGTACTCGTTAGAACCGCCTCGACGAGGCGATTCTAACGAGTATCCACAATCTATGTTTTGAGCAGAAACATGAAAAATATCGGAATTTTTTATCTGAAAATTTTCATTTTTGGGTGATAAAATTTGCAGTATATTTGAATAGGCATGTTTTCGTAATGGTTTCCCTAACCACATTTTTCCTGGATACGCTTAGTCCTCTAAGCTGTTAACCAGTACTTGTGCACATTCTTTGGCCAGAAACTGACAAGTATCCTTCTTGAATAAGCGGTAGGAAGAAAATAACAGCAGAATGACCATATTTCGTTATGAACTGGATAACAGAAAGGATAAAACAGGCGCTTTTTTGACATAAATATGTCGCGCTTTTGCTGTATTTTGGTCGTACATTGGATGTCTAGCTCAATAAAAAAAATGGCAAAAGTTTCCACTTTTCAAGAAGTACCAAACCACATAATAGCGAAAACGAAAACGAGACTGATCTATGTAGTCAGGCCAGTCTTCTCTCTTGGCCATACAAAGTATATATAAAATACCACTTAGATTGTATACCGTTTTTTCCCTAAACATGCGGACAAACAGACCCAGGCAAACAGTGTAGAGCCAGATCAACTTGGAGCGGTTTAGTCAGGGTTTTCACTGCTTGCCATTCAGTCAAAACATCTTAGGCACACCATCAAGTCAAATGGACAATTACGAAAACACGCCTATTCAAATATATTGAAAATTTTATAAGCAAAAAAGGAAAATTTTCAGATGAAAAATTCTGATATTTTTCATATTTCTTCTCAAAACATAGATTGTGGGTACTCGTTAGAACCGCCTAGGAGATGCGGCTCTAACGAGTACCCACAATCAATGTTTTTGAGCAAAATAAGAAAAATAATGTATACCCCTGTAAACCTCAGTTTTACTATATAAAATTTGGGTTTAAGGGGGTCAAAATTATATAGGCATGTTTTCGTGATGCATTCAAATTTTATCTTCACTGTCCGCCTGAAGAAGCCTCGGATCTTTGGCTGTCTATAAATGGCACAGAGAAAACTCCGATCAAACTGCGCATGCGCAGTCTGATCGGTTTTGCTGCGCGCTCGTGTAATAAGATATATTTTCTCATGTTAGGACTCATATGTATACAATGTGTATAAGTAGCTTTATCTCACGGATGACGTAGTCGTGAAAGCTTCAGTGCCTTTATTTAATCGTTGCCTTGACAACCAGAAGGAATCTTTAGAAATATACCCAGAACTTTAATGTGTTTTGAGTGCATCGATCTGCTTTTAGGACTACATAATACAGTCCAGAAATAGACACTGTTTATCTGTGGTTCAAAAGCATTGAAGCCTTCATAACACAATACAGAAATAGATATTTTTAACTGAGGTGCAATATGATTTCGTTATGTTATTATTATGATAGGCTATCGCTTGAATAGATTAATGCCATGACCTTGCTGGTTTTTGGGAAATGCCCTCGATTGCACGTATGCATAAGCTGATCAGGATCTATACGGAATGCATATGCCACAATGCTGAGTTTAAATTGGAGAGGCAAATCCTAGAACATTGATATTGTATATGTAAGTGTATATCTAAAGGAATATGTAATATTGTTAAAATCGACTTGGAGAGACACATTTATGAACTCAATCGTGCTTGGCGTCCAGGACAAGGGACATTTACAAACATAGTAGATCAAGATCAGACGGCACAGATAAAAACAAATTCGAGATGGTTCTGAGAAGTGCAACTCCACTGGTCTTCAGCGATTACTCGCAATATTCATATGCTTCCGACATGTTGGGAAAACTCGGCTAGCGTACTATCGAGAAGCGGCTTGCAGCTCCTCGACTGTTCCCGTTTTATAAAAAATTTAGGGACATATTGCAGTACATCACGAAAACATACCTATATAATTTTGACCCCCTTCAACCCCATTTTTATATAGTAACACTAGGGTTTACAGGGGTATACATTATTTTTCTTATTTCTGCTCAAAACCGTATAATATGGGTACTCGTAAGAACCGCCTCGTCGAGGCTGTTCTAACGAGTACCCACAATCTATGTTTTGAGCAGAACATGTAAAATTTCAGATTTTTTTTTCTGAAAATTTTAATTTTTTGGTGTTGAAATTTTCTATATATTTGAACAGGCATGTCTTCGTGATGACCTTTCCCAGTATATATCATACCACTGAACCGTGACTCCCAGCGTACTAGCACTCACTGACATACAGACAGGTATATATACCCGAACTGACTTCTACAAATACTTCTTCTGCCCATTAGCAACCGTTCAGTGGAATAATCTTCCTCCTACCAACACCATCCTAACAAATACTGACAGCTTTAAAGAGATTGTCATTCAGGTGCGCCAATCTAAACCATAATTTTACATTTCTCTTCTATAAAATACTCTAATTCATTAACACTATGAATTTTTAATGATTCCCTTGACCTTCCACGTATATCACACAATGCGAAAAACCCGGCACATAATGCTCAGTTGAGTATGCATGCCTACATACATACATACGTACGTACGTACGTACATACATACATACATACATACATACATACATACATACATACATACATACATACACAGAATCGATTAAAACGAGGGCGATAACGTGTACTCAGGTTAGAGTACCTGTTCCGAACACCGAGGTTAAAAGAAAATGCAGCAGGATAAGGGCTAAACATTTTAGTACAAGTGAATTGCGTCTATCAGGTAAATGTGAAATTGGCATGCCATAACCAGATTGCGTGGCTGTGCACTGCATACATGTTCATATGCTCGAAGAAATATTTATATTCTGGGTCAGCTTCAATTATATTTTTGTAGGGATGTCCTGGTTTTGAAATGGTATACCATGACGCGGCTTTCAAGTTTGTGCCTATAAATAAAAATGTATAATATCATGACTTGGCTTGCAGTGCTACGCTTTTTTATAAAATGGCATGTCATGTTTCGGCTTTTAGTGTTCTTAGTATCTTTAAAAGGCTATGTTCTGTGGCTGTAGTGTTGTCCTGTTCTATAAAATGGCAAGTCATGGCTCGGCTTTTGGTGTTTTTAGTATCTTTAAAAGGCTATGTTCTGTGGCTGTAGTGTTGTCCTGTTTTTATAACATGGCATGCTATGGCTCGTCTTTTAGTGTTCTTGGTGTCTTTGGACGGCTATGTTCTGTGGCTGTAGTGTTGTCCTGTTATATAGAATGGCATGTCATGGCTCGGCTTTTAGTGTTTTTAGTATCTTTAAAAGGCTATGTTCTGTGGCTGTAGTGTTGTCCTGTTTTTTATCATGGCATGTCATGGCTCGGCTTTTAGTATCTTTAAAAGGCTATGTTCTGTGGCTGTAGTGTTGTCCTGTTTTATAGAATGGCATGTCATGGCTCGGCTTTTAGTGTTCTTAGTATCTTTAAAAGGCTATGTTCTGTGGCTGTAGTGTTGTCCTGTTTTATAAAATGGCAAGTCATGGCTCGGCTTTTGGTGTTTTTAGTATCTTTAAAAGGCTATGCTCTGTGGCTGTAGTGTTGTCCTGTTTTATAGAATGGCATGTCATGGCTCGGCTTTTAGTGGTTCTTAGTATCTTTAAAAGGCTATGTTCTGTGGCTGTAGTGTTGTCCTGTTTTATAAAATGGCAAATCATGGCTCGGCTTTTGGTGTTTTTAGTATCTTTAAAAGGCTATGTTCTATGGCTGTAGTGTTGTCCTGTTTTATAACATGGCATGTTATGGCTCGGCTTTTAGTGTTCTTGGTGTCTTTGGACGGCTATGTTCTGTGGCTGTAGTGTTGTCCTGTTTTATAAAATGGCAAGTCATGGCTCGGCTTTTGGTGTTTTTAGTATCTTTAAAACGCTATGTTCTCTGGCTGTAGTGTTGTCCTGTTTTATAGAATGGCAAGTCATGGCTCGGCTTTTAGTGTTCTTAGTATCTTTAAAAGGCTATGTTCTGTGGCTGTAGTGTTTTATAACATGGCATGTTATGGCTCGGCTTTTAGTGTTCTTGGTGTCTTTGGACGGCTATGTTCTGTGGATGTAGTGTTATCCTGTTTTTTATCATGGCATGTCATGGCTCGGCTTTTAGTATCTTTAAAAGGCTATGATCTGTGGCTGTAGTGTTGTTCTGTTTTATAACATGGCACGTCATGGCTCGTCTTTTAGTGTTCTTGGTGTCTTTGGAAGGCTATGTTCTGTGGCTGTAGTGTTGTTCTGTTTTATAACATGGCATGTCATGGTTCGGCTTTTAGTGTTCTTGGTGTCTTTTGAAGGCTATGTTCTGTGGCTGTAGTGTTGTTCTGTTTTATAACATGGCACGTCATGGCTCGGCTTTTAGTGTTCTTGGTGTCTTTGGAAGGCTATGTTCTGTGACTGTAGTGCTGTCCTGCTTTATAAATGGGCATGCCATGGCTCGGCTTTTAATGTTTTTGGTGGCTTTGGAAGGCTATGTTCTGTGGCTGTAGTGTTGTCCTGTTTTATAAAATGGCATGTCATGCTTCGGCTTTAAGTGTTCTTTGTGTCTTTGGACGGCTATGTTCTGTGACTGTAGTGTTGTCCTGTTTTATAAAATGGCATGCCATGGCTCGGGTTTTAGTGTTTCTGGTGCCATTCGTAGGCTATGTTATTGAGCGCAATATACCGATTGCTGAAATATAGGTTCGTTGAAATAAAAAAAAATGCTGTCCATTATTATGTTGTCCAGTTTTATAAAATATTATGTCATGTCTCGATTTTAAGGGTTCTTTGTGTCATTGGTAGTCTGTGTTCTGTGCGTGTAGGGTTGTGCTGTTTTATAAAAATGGCATGTCATAGCTCGGCTTTTAGTGTTCTTGGTGTCATTGATAGGCTATGTTCTGTGAGTGGTTCTTCCTGGATAGCTTGTCTTCTATTATTCTGGGCCCAGTTGTTCAAAACTAACGATGTCGTTAGTTAACGTATCGTTAACAGTTTTATCATTAAATACGGCATTTATGGCATATATGCAAATATTTTTGCTGAAAAAATGTGGGTAGCTTTTGCATTTGCATTTGCAAAAGCTACTCACATTTTTAGCAATAATACCTGTGCATTAAATACTGAAATTTCTAGAACAGTTAACATTTTGACCACTAATGAGCTCGTTATGCTAACGATGCTTTGAACAACTGGGCCCAGGTTTTCAAATGATACACCATGACTTTGTTTTGTGGTATTTTTGCTTTATGAAATATTATGTCATGGCTCTGCTGGTTGGGCCGCTCTGTCTTGTGAAATCTATTGCCATGGCTCGGCTTCTAAGACTGTGCTGTATTATGAAATGTTATGCCATGGCTTTGCTTGTAGGGTTGTTCTGTTTTATAAAATGTCTTGTCATAGCTCAAGACGAGAGCTCATTAGGACCTGCAAGGCAAATGGAGCCGTTGATTATACCAAGCCACAACATGAAACAATGTATCTTATGACGTATGCACTGGGAAAACACAGATCACTCGGTAACTGCGCAGTCTGTTCAGTCTTTGCCGGTTACTCTGTGGACAGGCAAGAATCCAGTGCGTATTTTGGTGGACAACGCAAACTCCGTCATCTGGCGGACAATAAAAGCTCTGATCAGACTGCGTTTGATGCGCAAGCTGATCTGAGTATTCACAGGTGGTGCGAGTAATAAAGTACACTTTCTCACGTTGCGACTCTATTGATTAAACTATATTTTACTAATAGTTAAAGCTCAGACTGATAATACTAAGTGGCATCAGCTGTTAATGAGCAATGAAGAGGTTGTCATTGACAACAAGCACCGAATATACCGGCAGTAAAAATGTGATTTTATGGGGAATTGATATATTTTCAGAGGACGCACTGTCAAAGTTATTTCGTCTCCTTTTGAAAAAGGGGTCTAAAGCAAATTCTTTTCTTTTAGAGTAGACCCCTTTCAGAAGGGATTAGTGTAAAGGTATGGGAACTCACAGGAGTTGTCTACCTCTTCACAAATGGCGAAAAATCTACGAAGTAAATCCAGTCCTTGATATCATGCTAAATCAAACCTTCGATGGGCCACCGACGTATTCTTGTTAAATTCCTTAGTTGGGATCTGTCAATTGCAACTCAACATGACAATATGTATGCCCATAATATCTGTACTTCGGTGGTTCTTACAACTGGTAATTTAAAGTAGAAAAGTGAATTCAAGAACTGATAGAAAATCAGATCTACATCAAGTTCTCAACATCAAAGGAAAAGACAGACAAATACAATTAAACAGCCACGAAATAGAACAGATGACAAGTAGCGTTGGCAAAAAAAAGGTAAGAGAAAAGTCCAGGGAGTGCCACAATCACAAACCGCAGCCCTTCCCAGACACCAAGAGGAAAAGGAAACCGACAAAACCAAACAAGCACAAAGCGAACAAACGTACGAAAACAACTAAGATTAGCTCTCTCATCCCCAAGCGAGGCAATCGCAATGCTAAAAGGACTGAAAACACAAGATCAAAATAACACAAGGAAAGGCATAAAACAAATCGCCTCGTAGAATAACCCACAAAGCAACAAAGAGTAAGACCAACACCGGGACCACCGCCTTAGAACGGTCAGTATACCACCGGAGGGTTTTAAAGCATTATTACGGCCAGTTAACTTCACCCTGGATCCCGATGCCACTCTTAATCACAACTAGTAAAACAGAAAGCAAAATGGCTAGCTGTTGAAGGTGACCAAAATGCTAGCAACAAAACACAACTAGTAAAACAGAAAGCAAAGTGGGCAGCTATTGAAAACGGTGACTGCAATGCTAGCATCACAACATATAAAAAAGCAATGCGTGAACCACAAAGCTACAAAGAGTAAGAACAGGACCACCGCCTTAGAACGGTCAGTAGAATGAACTACCGGGGGAGGGGGGGGGGGGGACGGTTTAAAGCACTTTTACAACTAGCCAACCCTTTCTCAAAACGCTGACAACTCAGTTACCCACACTTAGCTAAATATATCTTTAACTTACATAATAGTTAAAAGAAAAACATTAATAAGTAAAAACACTAAGAACATTTTACATGAAGTACCACAATAAAAGTTCCATCCTGGAACAGTCATTAATAAATTACTGGTGGGAGGGGGAGAGTGCTTAGGCTAGCTTTATGTGATCCCAACTCTCGCCCTCAGCTTCCACAGTGGTAAAAACATAATTTGTTCGGTCCGCGTCGAGGTCCTAAAACTCATCAACGAATCATGAACGGCAACAAATAATTCACAGATTACGCCTACAATGAGGCAAAGATGAGGACTCAACAGAAACAAAGTGTTGAGATACTTGGAGATCCCTTGGGTGTCAAACAAGTCTACTGTCTATCATCAAAGTCTGTTGAGAATGAAAATAGTAATGAAGCTGTCAAGTAACAGCCAAAATAATAGAACATAGCCTACCAATGACAACAAGAGGAAAAGTAAACTACGGCAGACAGCACATACGTAACAAACAAAAGAAAGCAAAGAAACGAGCTCCCTCTTCCCATCCGAGATAATTGCAATGCCTAACATGGTCAGAATGGGTGAATGTGCAGGCTGATCTAGACTCCCGTGGTCGAATATCCTACAAGAGCTCTTTTCTTATTTTGTGCATCGGTTGTTTATGCATTTAGATAGTGGTTGTTGTTAATCATGCAGTGCTGAATCTGCAGTCTAGAAGAATGTCAAAACAAGATGTTTTAAGTGTCAGAAATGAAAATTTCAAACTCCATAAAAAGCTGCTGATACTTAGATGATATAGAACAGATCACCCAAAGTGAATAAAGTGAATTAAAGTTGTTTTAAATTCGCATTGTTTCCCTCAGAGAATGGATGTTTTCTGTCTATAAATGTTTGTAATTGGAATATAACAACTCTCAAACGATGAATGGATAATGTTACGCTGAACATCACAAAATAGAAAGTATTTTGGAAATGAGGCCAAGAATATTTGTTACTGTGAAATCTTTGCAGAGAAGTATTATATCGAAAGGTTACCTTTAGGCCATGAACCGTTATAACACTCCATCAGACGCAGCGTCATGATAAATAAAGTGCCAATATACTTGAGAAAATGTATCTTTTGACATGACTCAAATCAGCCAGCGCTTCACGTGTCCACACGAATAAACATTGCATCTAAAATGCGCCCGGTGAAGATTCTGATCATGCTGCGCGAATGCTAAGACACAAAGATTCAGGGTATAAAACGAAACATTAATGGGTCACATTTAGGAATACTTATTTCGAATGGCACGTGGCATCAGCATAATGATTTATACATATCTATTTCAAGTTCTTATTCATTAAATAATTCAATGTCATATTTTAAGAGACTATTTTAATGTGCAAGCCGCTCGCCAGCTACAAGTTTGTCTTGTCGCAATAAGCTATTAAATTAACCATGATATCCTTGATAAAACATGATCGGTGTACACTGTGGTCAGTCTTATTATGATATCTGTGAAATATGGTCCTAAAGGATAATTGCAACGGTTATTGCTTGTTTTAAATTTCTTGCTTGACGGCTCGAAATTTAAAACTATGCAATAATCCATATTTCGAGGGTTGAGCGCAAGACTGGCGTAAGTTAGATGGTTGTTTTTCCCCAAACCTAATCTCCTCACCATGAAGGCGTTATGAAGATTACAACATTTCTTTCTGTAAACAATGAAAATTTAGGTGCCATTGCTCGTATGAGCAATGGCACCTAAATTTGCATTGTTTACAAAGGGGTCGAAGTTGCCCCTAAACAAGGGTTTCAAAAATATGTTTGAGTTACCATAGTCTTGCGCTCAACCCTCGATTTGATATTCATGTGGATATAAATATAGATGTGATGTATGCGTTATACATTAGGTCATACATTCTGGTTCATATATTGCTTGAGTATTGTTGTCGCCATTGACCTTTGACGTTTGTTGATATAACCGAAGTCAACATCTAGTGGGTTTATCGTAAAGCCAACAGGCATATGGCAGAATCGTAAAATAAAAACAGATATAAATGACTTCGAAGCGGAACTAGAATAGAAGCTGTACCTTGGAACGGGCAACAGAACTGCTGTTTGGGAAGGCGTGGTCTTAAACCTGGTTTCACGTGTACCCAACACTGGTCCTTAGCATTGACGTAGTTCTTGTGTTTATCTACTTTAAGGTAGAAACTGTACAGATATGTCATATTTAAAGCATGTCCATGGGTTTACTAGTAATGGCAAATACAGCCGAAATGAGCCTGGATAGAAACACATTTTAGTGATGAAAGATATGACGATGTCACCCATAAAACTATTGAAGATTTGTCAATCAGACTGTTGTCATCACAGGATTCTACAAAACAAACCTAGTGTCAACTCTACCCACTGTTAATGACCGTGATATTCGGAACAAGCTCTTGCATGCCAGATTACCTATGATATATAAACTCCGAACACAGATGCAGACAGGATAATACTGCTGAGAAATAGAAAATTAACTACATGGGGTTGCCAACTGCTTGCCGTCCGTTCATTTTGTAACTACTTTATTTTATTTGTCAGTCTTTCTCTTTGGTGTTGGGGGCTTAATGTGGATCTGATTATATCATTTATTTTGAAGCCGTCCCGTTTGTCAGATAACTTCGTAACAAGCTTCCCTTTGTCATTATAGAGGCTACGGTCCAAATATAAGGCACAATAACACGCCTCTATAATGGATTGGTGAAAATACTCGAAAGTTGTTTTGGGTTTTTAATTATTAAAAGATAGAATACCATATATGTATCTGTACGTGAAATTGAATTGTTGTACAAGACGTTGTTTTGACTGCATATAAGAGACTCTGTATAAATTCTCTCCCCCTTAGTTATTAGAACATTAAAACTCGGCATGTAATTGAGCGCAATATACCGACTGCTGTAATATAGGTTCGTTGAAATAAAAAAATGCTGTCCATTATTTTATTACACCAGCTTCAGAAAATATGTTCTGTGCATCAGTGTAGTCTTTCACGAAATGTATTTCTAGACGACCAAACACAAGGAACTTGTAGCGGCGACTTCCATTTTTTATGGAAGGAACATTTACTTCGCAGATACGTAAGAAAACATACCTTCTGGCATGTGAACCCAACGAAGATCCGTGGGCGGGTGGGGGATGGGGAGGGGGTTTCCCAGAGCCTCATTTGCCTTACATTGTACAAAACCAAAGGTTTCTTTAAAATGCATCGAGGAACTAAAGAAAGCATTGCTAACACAGTGCTAAAGTGCAGACTGATCTGGGTCTTCGCTTTTCACAAATGGCCTAATAATTCTGCTATCAAATTGCGCATCAACCAACATAAACATATACAAAGTGTGATTATAATTAATGGTTTAACGACTGTTCTGCGCAAGTGAATTATATTTGACACTTGCCCAGGCTTATACAAATCCCTTGATATGTTCTTAAACATAGACTTAAACATATTTTCGTTGATATTTATTTGTTTATTGCATTTTTTGACCGTATTCGTGATTTTGAAACTTTCAGAAGTGCACATTTCTTCACTGTTATCAAATACACCATCGTACTGATAAAATATGTAAGAAAAATGCAAACAGTCAGGAACCCAATGGGTGAATTTTGCTAATCCTAGGAAAGATATACAGCTAATTTGGTTATTGAAAGAAACCTTTGAGACGGCAAAAAATTATACACGGACGATAAATGATACAGAAAACGATACCCAGTATAATTTTTCATGCATCACATACAAAAATTGATACCAGGTTTTCAGAGTTGCAATTTTCGAATACCAGTAGCCACAAACAATAACATTAAGAAAACCGTCTACATAGATGAAAAATATAAGTTTAGATATACAGAAAATGCCACAATCACAAAGCACATTAATGCAACATGAAACCGCCAACGCACAAAGAACAACTGCAACAGATGAACCAGTAGAAAAATACTGCGGGGAAGCTTGAACTAGTATTTCACGAGCGGAACCTCACTCTTGTTTCTTGATGAAGCTCCAAACAGAACAACAATACAAACAGAAAGAAAACAGAAAAGAAAGTGGGCAACCATTTAAGAAGATGACCACAATACTAACATCACAACATGAAGACAGTAAGCTAAGTGGGCAGCCGTATAGCATGTGACACAATGCTAGAATTATAATTAAAACATATCTTGTCGTTTATTTCAAAAGTGCCTACCGACTTCTCGTTTTTTTTTCTTTTATATATGACGGATATAAATTAATTAGACAAAGAAAGCCCTTACCCCTAGGTGCGTGTACTTTCCTCCAGCTTGAGACGTTCCTGCAACAAACTAGACGTTCAGCATCTCAGCATAGACAGAGACCAGGGCCCAGGATTACAATACCATCTTAAAGTTGAGGTCCTCCCTCACTTGAGAATTTCCCCAATTTGACTGAAAATGGGCTACATGTTCTCCTTAAATAGACTATGGGCCAACACATGGTCATCCTGCATCATCTCAGGGAATTTAGCAGATGTACATGCGTCGATGCTCAGCCTGATCCAAACATCCCGTTGACACCCAGTATTAATGACAAAAACAGGTTTCTTCATTTCACGACTCAAAGTATGAATGCGTCCTAGTGCCAGGTGAAAAAAATATTTAAGTCCTACGTTGGAGATAATAAGTCCTACGTAGGAGATAGTAACTCGGGAGATAATAAGTCCTACATAGGAGATAATAAGTCCTACGTAGGACAGTAACTGCTACGTAAGAGATAATGTCCTACATAGGAGATAGTAAGTCCTACGTAGGAGATAATAAGTCCTACGTAGGAGGTAATAAGTCCTATGTAGGAGTTAGTAATTCCTACGTAGAAAATAATAATGCCTACGTAGGAGTTAGTAACTCCTACGTAGGTGATAATAACTCCTACGTAGGAGATAATAAATCCTACGTTGAAGATAATAAGTCCTACGTAGGAGTTAGTAACTCCAACATAGGAGATAATAAGTCCTACGTAGGAGATAATAAGTCCTACGTAGGAGGTAGTAACTCCTACGTAGGAGATAATAAGTCCTACGTAGGAGATAGTATGTAGTTACAAATAATTCAATACGATTTTGAAATGAAGATCAATAGTTTAACCTAAGAAAACAAAACTTATTGATAAATTAAAAGTGTAATATATTTAGTGAACGATAATTCAGAAACTCCTCACACACACACACACACACACACACACACACACACACACACACACACACACACACACAAGAAAGGGGTTGGCATTTCATGCAAAGTGTCTCTGTTGGAAACAATTTGCATGAAATCTCAAATCCTATTTTCTGGGTAAAATAAGAGAAATATCACCAATTTATCGTCTGCTGAATTAGCCCAGAGAGTGGTAAAGGTTAAGGGTTAAATTATTTTACCCCAAATATTAGTTTGAAAGTTCATGCAAACTGTCTCTATTGGAGACAATTTGCATGATATGTCAAAGCCTACTTTCTGAGAAAATGACGAATATAATCAGTTTGTCCTTGATGCATAAATGATGCCTTATATTCATTTTTCAGTTAACAAATCAAACTTAAGAAACAGATTCAAGAATTGCAATGACCTGTCTCAGATAAAGGTCACTTGTGTCAGATTATGAAAAAGGGAGAATGTGTATTATGCAAACACGAAATACCCAGATCAGACAGCACATCTGCACATTCTGATCAGGGTTTTCACTACTTATCAATGTATTCTACAGTAACTAGTGTTTCTTTAGGTACACAATTAAAAAAAAAGATGCCGATTTGTCTTCTTAGATCATTGCCGTAATGGTCCTTTTCAAATGTTGATGTTCATTTGATGTTTTGACCACTTTGTTTTTATTGCATGGGTTATAGATCAAACTATAACCTTGTCCAGTGGCCTGAGGCTTCTAGTTCTCAGCTATATGATGTCAAGTAGATAAATGAAACCAGGAGGTACAGGTCCCTGAAGAAGGTTGTATTTAACCGGTTCACACTTCATGGAAATACTGCCTCTATGTGACTCAGTTGCCTGGCAGCGTTAAAAATCTAGATACAGATACTGGAATTACACAATTGATATTATTAAACTTGTGTTTACACATGATTGAACAATCTTTTTTATATAAAACAATGTACTAATAAAAATAAAAATAGAATGTCTTGTTGATATTTTGTAGAACTTTGACGTGTCTACAAGTAAAATAATAAACAATGATGGTTGAGTCTTTTCAAATAATGGACTTTATGAATTATGCGACCACTGTAGACCTAGATTAGTCTGTACGTCCGCTTTATGATCAGAGTCTACACTGCACGCGAATAGAGCTTGCACATTCTATCAGCGAAAAATGTATGTACGTGCTGATCTGGAACTACAATTGTTATACATATTATTAAATCCTGTTTTTTATTATTTGGATAGACTTTTGTTATTTCTGTGTTGGGTAGTTAGTAAATATGGATAAAATGTCAATGTTATTACTGTTACTACCCTATGTTTCTAGACAGAGAGGCCTGTGCTTACAGTGTAGACCCAGATCAGATGTCACATAACACATTGTGTAATCAGGGTCTACA
Source organism: Anodontia alba (assembly GCA_964016985.1). Lineage (NCBI taxonomy): Eukaryota > Metazoa > Mollusca > Bivalvia > Lucinida > Lucinidae > Anodontia > Anodontia alba. Next base: position 98,732,506 of record OZ024823.1, on the reverse strand, counting down.
AGGTTCTACACCTAGTCAGCAATGTTTAGACAAATCACTGGGTACTATTTTGGCCTTGTAAAAAATATAGGGCAAGTGTGGTAAAGGATCGTTTGTTTTTGAAACAAGTACCTTTGCTTTAGGCCAATGTTTGAAAAGAAAGGTGTGAACAATTTATTGAATCTGACAGATGGTGGTTAGAGAAGAAAGTGGTTTACAGTATTTAACCTACGTATTCTGATAGACACACCTTAACAAACAGCAGTCGCGGCCCCTGATCAAACATTACATTACAGAGCATTAAGGTCTGCATACTGTTTGTCACTCAAAGAAAAAACAACAACACGTATAAGCCATGTCAACAGATAGTAAATTTCAGTATGGTAGAGATTTAAGGTGTTTAACAATTAGCAATATTATACCTCTATGTACACATGCAGCAAAAACTGTTAAAGCCCCACGTAACTTTTTTTAAAAACAAAACGTTTTGAACATGACCAACTTCGGAATTAAAATGTAAAGTTAAATCACTGTTGCTATTCCTAATTATTTAAATAAATAAATAATAGTCAATGGAATAGATATATTTTATGGAATGAAATATGACTAACATATGATTGTTTTTCTCCGCATTGTAATGCGGTTACAATCACTTTTGTAGAAGAAAGTAAGTCCTGCGAAGGACTTATTATCTCCTACGTAGGTGTTAGTAACTCCTACGTAGGACTTATTATTTCCTACGTAGGTTACTAACTCCTACGTAGGACTTATTATCTCCTACGTAGGAGTTACTATCTCCTACGTAGAACTAATTATCTCCTACGTAGGAGTTTCTACTACGTAGGTGTTAGTAACTCCTACGTAAGACTTATTATCTCCTAGTAACTCCTACGTAGGACTTATTATCTCCTACGTAGGACTTACGTAGGACTTATTATCTCCTACGTAGGAGTTACTACCTTCTACGTAGGACTTATTATCTCTAACTCCTACGTAGGAGTTACTACCTTCTACGTAGGACTTATTATCTCCTACGTAGGTGTTAGTAACTCCTACGTAAGACATTATGTCCTACGTAGGAGTTACTAACTCCTACGTAGGACCTTTTATCTCCTACGTAGGACTTATTCTCTTATGTAGGAGTTACTACCGTAGGAGTAAGTGTTACTAACTCCTACGTAAGAGTTATTATCTCCTACGTAGGAGTTACTATCTCCTACGTAGAACTTAAATTTTTTTTTCACCTGGCACTATCAAAGTATATAAGATCCAATGTATTAAACGGATACATAAACAACATATATGAACACATAATACCTATTTTTTTTATTTCGCATAGACCCTTTGAATCTTGTACACTTCCACAAACCTTATTTACTTGACTGTATTCATGATAATCACCCTATCGCTCCCTGCCTCTATCGAAGCAAGGAACGCCTACTTTCTCACAAGACCGTCTAGCTCAAAAGTGTACACAAGTCTAGAGGTCGCTGCTTATTTTGGCAAATGAATGTAGCCTATGTCCGCCATATATGAGTATAAAAAAAAGAAACGCAAAAGTCGATAGGAACATTAAGAACAAAATACAACAAGCGGTGTTATCACGTTTTCGTGTTGGTATTTTTCGAGGCTACTAGTATTCTAAAACTGCAACTCTAAAAACCTAGTATCCTTTTTCTTACATCAGGTACGAAAAAGGATAGCTGGTAATATTTTTCATACGTAATGGACGTAAAATGATAGATACTGGTTATTTTTTCGTGGGGGTTCATTTCTCGTCGTATCAAAGCTTATACAATATTGTGTATAAAACCACTGTATAGCAAAAAAGGCATGGACTGCATTTAGGTTATAACGTGCATGCTACTATGGAAGACTGGACAATAATCGCAAATTCCAAATAAAAAAACTAGTGATTTCGGGCTATTAATTCGGGCTATTATCATTGTTAAGATAGAAAACAATGTTCAGACTGAAAATTTATGCAGATATTGATTACCATTGAAATCGGTTTAATTGTACCGCCTGGTATGGGCGCTACATTAAGATTGAGATTCATTCAATTTGATGAAGACATGTTTAGAAAATTTCACATTCCTGTTTTAAATGATGTTGTTAAATTTGTAGGAGATATTTGTTGGAAATTGTACTTAAAGATTATGAAGTAGGTTTATTCGTCGTGAAGGCATTTTATACAATATTTTAGCATTTCGTTAAAGTGCAAACAAATTCTTTTTCACACCCGATGAAGAGGGGCACTAAAATGAGAAGTGACACCAACATACGCATCAGAATACGCACCACAACACACTCTATGTAAATAACAGAAGGAATAGCTAGACAAATACACATAAAACTGCAACTAAAGAACCGCATTAGCCCGGTCAGTATCAGGTTTGCTGTGGCCTTACATTTCAAAATTTTACACGCTCCTGACCTCACTCTCAATTTTCTGAAGTAGTTCCGAAAATTAGACTTAACGATTTCTAGGAAAGGCCAGAATCACAGAATACAGTCCTCCAATAGCGATTCACAAGAGATGAGTGACAATACAAACCGGACCTCATCGGAAACGAATAAGCAAATAGACTCTAAAAGGTAAGACCCTTGAGAGCAATTATATGCAAATATTTTACATAGTACTAAACAAATTTGCATGTGATAAAACGCAGATACCTCGCATACGATCGCAGGCAGAGTTTTGTTTACAAAAATAGGTTTCACCATTAAAGGCGATTCAAAATTGTAGCAGGCCGCATTCTATATATATATATTTCAGCAAAATGGCTTGACATTCCATGCCTTGCAGACAACTGACATGAAAAGCCAAGCCTTTTTGTCTCGGAAAGCAAACCTTATACGCCCTTTTGGTCTCGTAAAGCAAACCTTATACGCACTACAACTTTTATGCTCTCTTTGAGAGCAGATGCTTTTCTTTTAGAGTACACCCTTTCTAAGGTAGGTGGCAAATATCATCATTCTGGCCAGTAAGTTCAAAAACTTCGAATTCCACAACTTACGGTAAAATTCCGCTATTAGGACCACCTTTGCCAAAGGTGGTCTCTAATAAAATGGACTAGGTGGACAAAATGAAGGATAAAAATAACCAAAGGCTTGCAAATTTGGTTCTTAATAGAGGAACACTCTTAATTTTTGGTGGTCGTAATAGCGTAATTTTACTGTACTAACATTTATATGATGCCATTCTGGCGGAAACATACGAAAGATAACGTCTGTCTACACCTCCCATCGAAGGCACTGATAGTAATTAACCCCAAAACGGAAAACCGTTTTGTATATAAGCCGTAACGTCAAAAAAAAAGAACCTTCGGACATGTGCACCTATCGAAAATTCCGATCAGTCTTCGTATTCGCACAGTCGGACCAGAATCTTCACTGAACGCATGTTGGATACACAAGGATGCAAAATTTCTTCATGATGACAATGAAGACTCTAATCAGACTGCGTGGATGCGCAAGCTGATTTGAGTCTTCTTTGGGCGCACATGTCAGAAGGTACATTTCATACGTTAGGGCTCCTTTGTTATATTTGTCATTGCTTTCTCACGTTTTATTTGCGTGCAGACGATGATTTCAATTCAATACATTTATAGCAAAAATAAGACAATACTTGTGGGGGGAAAATGTATGAATTATTAGAAAACAGCAGTTATTGGTCGCCTGTGAGCATAAATACTGTTGCCAAAGAAATTTCATCATATTATATCTGAAATATTTACAAACATTTTTTTTCTATTATTTATGAGCTCACTATTAAAGCCAATATGCTTATAATTACTTAAATTATTTCTACCTCTTATGTCTACTACAAATGTAATGATTACTGTGTCCCTAGGTCATGTCTCTACTGCCTTTGCTCCTTCATCGTCAGAGAGAGAGAGAGAGAGAGAGAGAGAGAGAATATTTGGACATTCTACCCGCGGACTCATGTTCATACAGCTACCTCGGGAACTGCCAAATGTTAATGCATGAAACATCATGTGTGCTCCCTCTATTCACGTCTTAAAAGGGTCATTGGAAGGCATCACAATCTAGTCAATCCCTGCCAGATGATCATTTCTAGATTGCGGGTTGGGGATCAGTGAGGACAAAAGTAGCTCCCAGTGCGATGGGAGGCACTATTTACATTTCAGTTATTCCCCCTGTTAGTGTATTCATTTTATTTAAGGTTTGAGTATACAGACGTCTTAAGCAATTATTTTCTTTAATCATCTTGTCACCTGTCACTGTTGTCTTGTTTCATAGGCTTGAATTTTATTTTGACGATTATCTTGCCATGAAACAGACATAAACCAGACAGAGAGACAATTGTGTCAATATTGCATCATGAAAATGGTGATATTGTTGCGAATGAACACACTAGACAGCATGAGTTTTTCTTTTTATATTGGTTAATGTTCTTAAGTTTTACCAATCTCTGGGCTAATTCAGTAGACGACAAATTGACGATATTTTTATTCTTTTTCCAAGAAAATAGGCTTTGGCATTTCAGGCAAATTGTCTCCTCAATTCGCGCGAAATTTCAAAGCCTATTTTCTGGAAAAATAAGAAATATTTCAAAATGTCGTCTGCTGAAAAGTTTACACAGCATACAGAGCATTAAGATAAATGTATTAAAGCTCTGTAACATTTTCAAACATACATTTAATTACATAGAACTACCTGAACTGAGAATATACATTTCACACATATCTAAACACGTTCACTTATCAAGTCGCAGCGGGCTAGATAACACAGGCCCGAAAAGGCCATAATCTGCTTTCCAACTGTTTCAACTAATGTAACTTTTATTTCAAAATTTTACATTTTTTAATTTAAAAAAAAAAACTGAAGGCGAAAGCCGAAAGGCCTCAGGTAAACAAATCTTTTGCACTGTTAATGATTAACCCTTAATATATCATCAAGCTATTGCAGTCTAACTGATAATGTATTTGTATTTGTGTGGGTGGAAGGGGGGTGATGGGCTATAAAGTTTTTGGAAACTAAGTGTTCACGGCATTCATACTCTTGTCAAGAGGGCGGGGTTGGGGGGGGGGGCTCGATGTCCGCCCCCTGAAAATTTTTGAATACCTAGAATGCCGGAGAAAGCATCTAACAAGAATTTTACACATTCACTAAACTCTAAAAAAAATCAGCTTCTGTATCATTCAGAGGAAAAAGGCATTAACTTAGTGCTTTTGAACGTGGATCTCTAGTTAAAAGTTTTTATGTATGCTTGTCATAGATCACAGAATGTCACAAATTTTCTATTTTACACAATCATTCAAGGGAATTTTAATTTGGCGGTCACAGATGACAGGCCATATGGCTGTCACAGGTGCCAGTTATATACAAGTCACAGAAAAATCGGTCTAACCACATCACTTTCTACTCTCTTTGTTTTCAATTTGTCTTTTGAATAAAGATGAAAGGTTGTTTTAAACGATGCTACGGTGTGGGGCTGGGGTGGGGCAAGTCTGTGGGACTTCACATTTACATTCATACCTGTCTAGAAGCCAAGTTATGCGTTTTGACAGTTAAATTTTCAGAGCTCGCTCCCGGCTGGTGGTGGGAAGTACATTTGTGACAAGCACTATAGAACCTGATGAGACGCCACATTCACTTTTGTGTGCTCAGGCATGTCTGTCCGAATACTTAGGGTAAATTCGGCTATTTGTGACGCCTTAGTGATTCACTGGACGAAGAGTAGAATTCGACCAGCAGGCCTCGGTCGTTCAGTTGGATGCGTGTCCGACTGTTGATCAGGAGGCCATGGGTTCGACCCCCAGCGGGTCGGCAACGTTCTTTCGTGGAGATTGATAATGAAATATTTTCTACGTAAATTCGCTCCCTTCCACTGATTCAAGTAGGGCGGTTGTCAATTTCTGGCGAAAGAATGCGCAGAATAATGGTTAACCGCTTAGAGGATTAAGCCTGCCCAGTAAAAATGTGGTTAGGTAAACTGACCGCGCTCGCGATGACCCCACTGGGTTGGCTGTGCCGTAAAACTTCAACACAAAGAATGCGACCAGAAAATTCAATGTAGAATGAAACCACAATCATAAGAATACAAACGTGGGTACCAGTTCACACTGTACATTGTATCTATTAGTATTGTATTGTACTCACGCTCTAGATTTTACTGCACTTTTCTGGAAAAAGATATGCCCAGATGCTTTGGAAATACAAAATAAAAACGAAATGCAGGAAGTAGAAAAGGCAGTTTGACTTCTCATGTATTAATAAAACAACAACAACATTCTTAATTTCCCCCTTTAGCAGCGCTTTATATGGTATATTTTTTTCATATGTAAAATTTTAATTCAACAGTCCACAGGCGTTCTTAAAGGACTGAAAATTGCTCCCATTTTGTTATAAATATATTTCAAACAAACGTTTTGAGATTAATTTTAGGGTAAACACAGTAAAAGAACAAACGATTACTTATACACTTAAATAATTGGCCGAGCCACAATGTAAGAAAAACGTACCTTCTGATATATGTGCCCAATTGCATCACGAAGAACGCAGGCTATTCTGGCGCTTTGCTGGGCTCGCATGTCCGAAAATACATAACGAAAACATACCTATATAATTTTAATTTTGACACCCCCCCCCCCCCCCCCCCAAAAAAAAAAAAAAAGAATTTTCATATAATAAAACTGGGGTGTGCAGGGGTATACATTATTTTTCTTATTCTAACGAGTACCTACAATCTATGTTTGTGCAGAAATATGAAAAATATCAGACTTTTTATCTGAAAACTTTCAGTTTTTGGTGGTGAAATTTTCAATAACGAGTTTTTAGATGTCGCTGCCGACAAGGCGGTTCTAACGAGTACCTACAATCTATGTTTGTGCAGAAATATGAAAAATATCAGACTTTTTATCTGAAAACTTTCAGTTTTTGGTGGTGAAATTTTCAATAACGAGTTTTTAGATGTCGCGGCTCGTTTTTTTTTTTTTTTTTTTTTTTTTTTTTTCCTAAAGAAACAAATCAATATCGTTTACGTCTGAAATGTAATATAATCAGCCTTTTTTTTTTCAGAAACAAAGAATTTTTCAATTTGGTTAAGAGTTGGTCAATCATTAGGATTTTTCAAAAGATCATGATGTAAAATAATTTGTTTTTGTTCGTCTAAAGATAGCAACATTTAATTAAGAATTGATTTGTGATTTGTTTCCGTTTCATCGAGTCATGATTGAAAAATCCGAAAGGCGGTATGAATGATGCGCATAGCGCTTTCATGCACAATAGCGTCCTTCGGTTGATTTTTTTATCCATGAAACGAAATAAAAAAAAACTCAAAATTTTATTCTTATAATTAATTTCCTTGTTTGGCAAAAACATCGTAGTGTGCCTTTTGAAAAGCGGCAGGTCGGTGCGCTCAAGAATATTTAATTTGGTTCGAGGTTTTATCATGATGTCTCCGAAAGAACTCCTTAAATGTTGCTACCAGTTTTGTTTTTTTTTTTATACCCCTGGCTCAACAACTTTGTAGTGAGCACTTTCCCACGCTCCATGAAGTCCTGATAATTTGAACAGGTTCTGGCATAACGGATTAACTGTGAAACGTAAACGCCGTACGCTGGTGCAGAAGGGATATTACTGCTCAGGAATAGAAAGTTAACAATGGGAAAATTGAGGTCATCCCGTTTGTCGTAAAGCCTAGTAGTAAGCTTTCCATTGTCAATGTAGAGATAACAATCCAAGTATGAGAAGGAGGCTGCAGTCTCCGTTGTTTCCTTTATTTCAAGTTCACGTGGATAGATGAATTCTAAATATTCTGCAAATTTTGTGTTTTTAGAGACAATACATCATCTATATATCTGTAGGTGAAATTAAATTGTTGTGCGAGATGTTTCTTGTCTGCTTGGAGCAGACTTTGTACAAACTCCGCCTCACACGAGTATAAAAACAAGTCGGCAAGTAACGGTGCATAGTTAGTACCCATCGGTATGCCGATTGTTTGCTGAAATATCCGTCCGCCGAACTCCACAAAAATATTGTCGATTAGATATTCTAGCATCTTTATGACATCTGCGTCTGAGTATTTTTGTGGCGCATCAGAGTGATCCCGAACGAAGTATGTGTCTTTGTAGCCAATGACAACATATTGAAAAGCCCAGAAATAATTATTTTCTCAGTTGAATTATTTCGTGTGTGAGCGAGATTATCGGCGAATTGTCGTACCTGTGATGTTACCGCAAGTAGTGCTCCATCAGATGTTTTTGTCCCATCGGTAAATGAATGAAATATTTCAACCAATCAGAAAGCAGGAACACGCATCAGTGTAAATAAAAAAATAATCATAATATAAGGCAATTTTTGAACTAGTATATACAAAGATAAATAATTTATTATATAGAGGTATGGAGTTTATTAATGAGCTGAAAATGAATAGAAATAATCTATTTTGGAATCACGTTCTCGAAGCTTGGATGCAGTTATATAATTCTTCAAAGCCACAGTATTCTACAGACATTTTATCCATAAACTTATGGGATAATGCGGATATAATTATAGGAAATAAAGCTGTTTTTTATCGTACTTGGTTCGAGAAAAAAATATACTTTATAAAAGATCTGTGTGACGAAAATGGCAACTTGATGAATTACGATCAGTTTGTAAATAAATACGACCTTAGAATAAATTTTACAGAATATTATGGGGTAAGGGCGGCTGTGAATACATACATAAGAAATAAAGACATACAGTTTCATTCGGAACCAGGATCTAATTGCTATATTCCTTTCAGTGTTAAAGAAATACTAAAAAATAAACAGGGGTGCAAAAATATGTATTTATCATTAAACAGAAAAAGTAGTATCCCTAAAAGTCAGTTGAGATGGAATGGAATATTTGAAACTAATGAATTTAACTGGCAATTGATATATAATATTCCCGTAAAAAGCTGCAATAATACAAAACTGCACTGGTTCCAATACCGAATTCTACATCGGATTTTAGCTACAAACGATTACCTCTTTAAGTGCAAGATAAAAACCGAAAATTCCTGCACGTTCTGTACTGTTGTTCCAGAAAAGCTTGAACATCTGTTTTGGCAGTGTCCAATAGTAATGAATTTTTGGGATGAGGTGGAACAATGGATATATGTAAAATGTAACTATTTGATAAATATAGATAAAGTTAAGGCTATTTTTGGTATTTTGAACTCAAATGAATGGTTTAGACCTTTAAATTATATATTGATATTAACGAGGTTCTTTATTTATAAGTGTCGAATTAAAAATAAGCAGCCAAATATTACCGGTTGGAAAAACGAAGTTAAGACATTGATAACGACGGAAAAAATGATAGCAATTAAAAATAGTCGTATTGACAAGTTTATGAGAAATTGGAACAAATGGCTAAGAATATTCGAATAAATATCAAGCTTAGACTATCTTATGCGCATAGGTATTATTATACAAATTCTTTTCTTCTCTCCCTTAGTGTTTGAATACTATAAGCATGACTTTAGTGGGCATGGGACTTTATAGAATACATTCTTGTAAAGTTGGCTACTTTTCATGTTTGTATTAATTGTATTTTCCAGATGGAACTTAATGATACTTTTCTTATAGCCGCGCTGGAGAGCAGTGTAGGTGTTTGTTAGAGCTGCCGCTGAGGAAGCTCTGGCGAGCACCTGCAGTATCTTTTCTTCAGTAATCAGGAAATTAATATGTGCCCCTGCGAATCCCACGTTTTATACAAACTGGGATGGGCAGTGGTACACTATGCATAGAGGTATTTATGTAATGGTATGCTAAATTTCAGCCTGTATAATTAGGGAAACTTTGTGCTAATCGGAAATAATATTTTTCTTTAATCACTTATTCAATCAATCAATCAAACAACAAAATATAAAAAGAATAACTTTGACAGCAAAATTAAAGTACAGGGGTATAATCAAGTGCTTTCTAATGCGTTATGTCTCCGTTTTTGGTGAGATGTTGATTAAATGATAGATTGCGCTTCCCGCTCGTGATCTGCTCAAAATCTCAATTTGAATGAGATATAAGTTGCTTGATAGGTGAATTGCTGTTTAAAAAAACGGTCTGTTACTTTCCTTTACCTTTACCTTTTATCGATAACTAACAGACTAAAGCAACAAAAAAAAAAACAAAAAAAAAAAAAAAACATTTATTTACAGTTTTGGCGCATTTTGAAATGAACGATTGCGTTGACAGGTCCATAAAATGAGGACCCCTGTAGGCCCCACGTTATAAAGATAAAAGTCTATAAAGAGAAAAGTGGGGCTTACAGGGATATAGATAAATTTTCTTATTTTTTATTTGAGCATGGATTTTTGTAACTCATTAGAACTGCCTCAGTGAGGCGGTTCTAGTGGGCCCCAAGGGTCTATGTTTGCCATGAATGAGAAAAATATCGCAATTTTTCATCTGAACAATGACGTTTTAACAGCCAGAACGGCTGGCCATATTTTGCATGGGCGTGTTAACGAAATGCGTGTATTTCACAAGTACGTACTTACCTATATGTACGAACCATGATAGTATACGATAATAAATAAATATAATAATCAAATAGATAGATAGAATACTGAATAAGAAAATATATATATACTCTTTACTGGGCATTCAGACTTCATGGAGCTAAATTATACATTATGTGGTACAACATTTTATCCTTTTCATATAATTTTCGATGTTTATTTTATTTATTTATTCATTTATTTTATTTATTTATTTAAATAAAACATTTTGCATATACAAAGAAAAACTTACCTTAATATATATATATATTCCTATGCAAATATTATACGATCCGATTTAGCTGACCAAACGATATTTACGATATGTATACAGACATACATGAATAAACGCAGAAATTGGCGCATTCATGCAGAACTGTTATCTTCACCTACTAAGGTGGTTGACTAAAATTTATTTCCCGTGAAAACTATTTATCATTTTTTTATTAATCGCCAGTAGTATGCTGTGTGGTGAAATTATTTCTGAATCTCTATAAAATGTGTAGCATATCACTCTACCTTTTTCTTTTCCTCTCCATGACACTCTGTTAGCTTAGTCGAGGCAACGGGGGGATAAAATGTGCATCTCGCCAGCGCGACGTCGCATTCTTGTCTGATGGTTGTAGAATGTTGTTCTCATTTGAAGATGTGACTTGAGGGGTAGGATAGGGGAAGGGAGAACTTTTTAACTAGCGTTTTAAACTCCTTATTTCATAGTTCGATAGTACACTGTGGGTCAGCTATTTTTTCGTGGCGAGAAATTCCCGCGTCTGATTTCCGTTTTTTTTTTTAATATTATTGTCGCGGAGCTTCTCGCATGCGAAAAACGTTAGTTAGTTACTGGTACTTTTAAAAGAACCCAATATGTTTGTACATGTAATTGTTGTAAACAGAAATGAACATCAATTTATAGTATTATAAACATGTATGTCACACAGGCGAATGGATCATTAGTGCTTGATTTTAATCTTACGTTTGTCAGTTTACCACATATACTTATGTAACAAATGTTCTGTCTGTACATGTATTTAATTGAGATTGTCAGTTGAATAATAATAATAAAAAAAAAAAAAAACTTTAAAAAAAAAAAAAAAAAAAAAAAATAATCATAATGGATATTTGAACGGTGCCGTGATATTCCTAGAAAAGTTAGAATATGTATGCACTGATGGCATGTATTAAAGCCACAGCGGATGCGCAGGTTGATCTGAGTCTCCACTGGGTGCACATGCAATCTTGTAGGAAATGCTGTACCCTTGCTTATTCGGAAATTCCCAGGTTACCAGTAGAATGTAATACTGCAGGGAACGCCACATGATTTGTTGAAAAAATAGATGTGGGTGTGTTTAAATTATTGTAGATCTAAACAATGTGGACTTTGATGAAAAAGCACTGGGAAGAAACTGGGCATGTTACGTCTTTTGTTTTGTTTTTTTTTCATTTTATACTTCTACAAGAGTTTGCATATTAGGCGCACTTTGCTGCACAGTCATTTTGGCGTCAATGTAGCTGACCGACTGATGCAACCATGATTTGATACCACGTGACAGTTATCGGACTCGTGACATTCAGGCAGGTAGCAAAACCCCTTATAACTGAATGGTAAACTTGAGCATTGCATAAACTATCCAGATTCAAGAAACATCTCTTCTAAAAGGATTATTAGCAGTAACTTTTAACGTAAATATTCTATCGCCTTAACGTCTTATTATATTTGTCCTAAACATTGAACAAGCACATTTCAAAATATACCTGTTGATGTGTCTAAAGATTGCTGTATGAATGACATACAGTGACGACAATGATCCGATGCCGCAGACCGCGACGTCCGATCATTGTCTACACTGTATATGACTGTTTGTTCTGACCGTTCTATCCGTTAATTAGAATGAATATGACAAATGTCATTATCGAATAGTCCTCTGCGATGAATTGACCAGAATGTTTTTCAACTTTCTTTAACCTTTTCACCCGTCCTAATTTTGTCACATCCATTCTTGCAAATAGGGGTTTCAGTCTATAATAAATAACAATGGCAAACACTGTGGATCCAGATAAGGCCGCCTCATCTGGATCTACGCTGTTTGCATAGGCAGTCTGCAGGAATTAAGGGTTAGAGGAATATCAAAATCCTTAATATTAAAGCCAGTGCTGTAGGAAATACAACTGGATGATGATCAAATATTCCAAGATAGATATCGATGTATGTCTAACTAGGAAGAAATAAATTGTCTGTATACGTGAGACAAAACCTAAAATCATTAGAAATTACCTTTGAGGCAATATGTAGGGTAATAAACTCTAGTCCGAAAGGTAGACTCATTACAGGGCACGTGAACCATCATCCATTCATGTTGCAGTCCAATGTAAGGGTCATCCGACAAAGGTCATCTAAACATGGGTCGTCCAATAAACCATGCAAACAAACATATACACTACGTGAACGCCTCTGCCGTAACCATTCTAGTATTTGGATACTGTAACTCCTTACCGTAATTATCCTTAAATTTGGAATACCAGGTGACGAGTTTGAGTGATGATGCTAGCCTGGATGAAAATATTCGATCTGGTTCTACGCTATTTGTTCAGATGTGGAGCAGAACAAAAATAAGATGCATTTATGTTTGTGTATGGCGGACAAGACAGAACCATCCAAGGGATTGTATCAAAATAGAATTCCTAGGAAAACCATAGACGAAATAAATTCTGCTTAATTATAATCATTTTTTTCTGTCTCAGACCAGTTATTTCTGGACAGTAATAGCCATAAATAGTAAAACTATCGCGACCATACAAAAATCATTTTGAGTTAGGAAAATAGATTCAATTTCAGGGAAAACAACTCAGTCAAAATTGTTTTGCATTCCTTCTAAAAAGGAGTCTACTTTAAAAAGAAAGAAAATGCTTTTAGGACAAAAATGTATGAATTATTAGAAAACAGCAGTTATTGGTCGCCTGTGTGCATAAATACTCCTTCGGGGTTATCTCTGAGAGACAGAGGATATTCAAACACTATACCCATGGCCTCATGTTTGTACTGCTTCCTCGGGAACTGGCAAATGTTAATGCATTAAAAATCATGTGTGCTCCCTCTATTAAAGCCTTAAAAGTTTCATTGGAAGGCATCACAATCTAGTCAGTTCCCGCAAGATGATCGTTTCTAGATTGTGGGTGGGGGACTCTCTTAAAGGAAAGACTTTGCTCTCAATGAGGGCAAGTTCTTTGCTTAAAGAGTAGCTCCCAATGCAATGGGAGGCACTTTTTACATTTAACAGTTATTCTTGTTATAAGGTTTGAGCATGAAGACCTCTTATGCAATTATTTTCTAAAACCATCTTGTCATCTGTCATTGGTGTCTTGTTTCATAGGCTTGAATTTTATTTTGACGATTATCTTGCCATTAAACAGATACAAACCAGACAGAGAAACAATTATGTCAATATTGCGTCATGAAAATGGCGATATTGTTGCAAATGAACACTAAACAGCATGGTTTTCTTTTCATATTGGTTAATGTTCTTAAGCTTTACCAGTCTCTGGGCTAACTCGGTAAATGACGTATATTTTTATTTTTCTTCGAAGAAAATAGGCTTTGGCATTCCATGCAAACTGTCTCCTCAATTCGCATAAAATGTCAAAGCCTATTTTCTGTAAAAATAAAAGAAATATTTTAAAGTGTCGTCTACCCAGCATGCAGAGCGTAAAGCTAAATGTGAGTCAGCTTTGTAATATTTTCAAGCATACAGATACACATAACTACCTGAATGGAGAAAGGGTTATTTGCTTGAGTAGGTCTTAGGTCGTTTCTGCTTTGAAGAAGTATTTGTTGTTCAAGGTATTTTCAATACGATATTGGAATCACCCTGGAAACGTCGTAGTATAAGTGAAGATACCCAGGAATTGCCACAATCACGAAACGCAGCCCTCGCGAGGCACCAAAAGAAAGACGGATGAGGAACAAATAATGACAAAATATACGCCAAATATAAAACTGCAGATGCACAAAGAAATAAGAACTCTTATTCAGAAAGGGACTGTGATTAGCGATTGTAAATGCAATCTCTGAGGAAGGAATAATAACAGCATTAAATAACAACATAAAGCCATCAAAAGGCACCAAAAGCCGAATAAAAAAAAAACTCGAGCAACCAATAACTCTTGCCGGGTCATCAACGAAACGAACACAGAGATAGGCTAATACAACAGAAGAATGTCAATAACTGGAATGGGAAGTTATGTTGCGTATTGATCTTAAATGTTCAGACGCTTTAACTGCTTGCCATACTTTTCCAAAAATTTGAACAGTAACATTTATTACCTGTTGATGTGTCTGAAATTAGATCTAGCTGAACGAGTGGCAACCGTTCTGTGGCGTCTCATCTGGGTCTATATTGTTTGCTCAGGCATGTCTATCCGAATACTTAGGGTAAATAAGACAATTTGCGATGCCTTAGTAATTCACTGGAAGAAGAGCAGCTCGACCAGCAAAATACAATGTACAAAGTAACCATAATAATGTGGGTGCCAGTTTGCACTGTACATGGTATTTATTATTCATTGCAATATATTCGCGCTGCAGATTTAAGATGAGTTAGAAAGCCTTCACGCAGACTGAACTAATGTCTTGTGTATACCACAGCAGAACTAAGGGCGAGAGTTGTGGCCACGTAAAAACGATTTAAGCCCCCCGCCCCCAGTAAGGTTTTAACTGACGGTGTTTCTGCTATGATTTACTATTTCTGTCACAGTATGTCTCGGGGGAGGGGGTACCTGTTCCCTTGTTCCCCTGAAAAAATTCGGCATTTTCCCTTGTTCCCCAAAATTAAAATTTTGATTTTCTGTGTTCCCTGTTCCCCAAAATTGCCTTTGTTCCCCTGTTCCCAGTGATTTTTTTTTATTTTGGGTACAACTTTTTGGGAAAGAAACCGGCCTTTTGGCTTTCTGCTTGTAGTGTTTTGTTTGTGATGCCGTTGCTTTTAATGCGTCCTTTCCCTTTGGTGTCTTGGACGGAAGGTGTTAGGTAATTGTATCGATTCCTGATTATTGCATTCCTTTCTATTTACTGTGCTTTTCTTTGGCAATACAAAAAAAAAAATAAAAAATACAGAAAAGAGAAGAGTCAGTTTTAATGAGTTCAGATCTCCTGTATGATAATAAAACAAATTTATGTAACAGTCCTTATTTTTCCTCTCTAACAACGCTCTAAAGGTTACTTTAATTTATATGTAATAATTTAGCTCAATATCCTAAAAGCAGTCTTAAAGTCTGAAAAATCGCTCCTCGTGATAGATATACTTCAAACAAAACAGATTAGACCGACATAGGTTTTGGAATTAATTTTATTAGCACCATTCTATAATCAAGAGCACAGAAAAAAAAGGTAACAGAAAAAGTCCAGGGAGTACCACAATCACAAATCGCAGCCCTTCCCAGACACCAAGAGGAAAAGGAAACAGACAAAACCAAACAAGCGCAAATCGAATAAACGTACGAAAAGCATTAAGCTTAGCTCTCTCTTCCCCAAGCGAGGTAATCGCAATGCTAAAAGGACTGAAAAACACAAGAACAAAATAACACAAGGCAAGACTTAAAACAAATTGCCTCATAGAATGAACCACAAAACAACAAAGAGTAAGACTAACACCGGGACCACCGCCTTAGAACGGTCAGTAGAATAAACCACCGGAGGGTTTAATGCACTTTTACAGCTAGTCAACTTCACCCTGGGTCCAGATGCTCCTCTTAATACAGAAATACATAAAAATTTGGTTCGCATAAAGGCTCGCTCCCAACACAGTCAATTCATCAATTCGAAAACATAGAAATCAAATTAATCTCTTTGATAAACAAAGACAAGTACTCATGGCTAATTCTACTGTATGCTAGAGTAAATGAAAACCAATGGTTGAACCACGGCGGGCCAAGCCAAAGACATATTGTAAAGCCCCATCCCACTGGTTAAAGTTTTACGAAGAGGCCATCATTGAGTCTGAGGCCCGAACCACCGTCGCGCACCCTATTTATACCGACACTTTCTACAACGCAAATATTCAATAAAATGATAATTAGTCTGGCACGAAACCTTTGACCAAGAGGTGAAAGCTTATCAGAAATTATGCAAGAAAATTTTGTTCAATACTTCAAGCAACGTATGTTTTGGATATTTGTTAGAATCGTCTCACTAAAATTATTTTATCGTATCTCTGAATTAATGATGCCAACATTAATTCAGAAACAGGATAAAAATCATTTCAATTTTTGATCCAGTTCAAAGACGAGAGACTAATTAAAATTTTAAAGGCAGTCAGGTGCAACATTTTATGATTGTATTAATACCATATGCCTATTCATTCAACCCTTCTTGAATAAAATGTCTATTTTTGAGGAACATGGAGACTTCAATCAATAACCTTAATAAATCAATCACCCCATAGTGCTTATTTTCAAACATTTGCTCTAATATTCGGTTATTTAAATTCCACGCTTCCCCTCAACACACACACACACACACACACACACACACACACAACCCCGTAGTTACGTTGGCTCTATTTGTGTTTCATGTGTGTAAACATCTCATCCTTTTAATCCACAGCCCACATTATTGTGCTTATTTTAAAACATCTGCACTAGTCTGTAGTTATTTAAATCCCATGCTTCCCCTAACCACTCGACACACATACACGCGCACGCACACTTACACACGGCAACCCCTCTGGTTTTCTTTGTATTCTTTGCGTAAACAGTTTATCTTTCTTTTACTCCTGTTTTATTTATTCTTCTTTCTATTTATAGATCTTGGCAATGGGCATCTCTCAAATTTCCCCAAATATTGTTCCTGTCTTTTTTTTTTTATCGTTTTCTATTCTAGGCAGACTTAGCATCCGAAGTTCACCCACAGATTCTATAATATTCATAGGCGTAGCGCTCAATACGCAAATTACGCATGTGCGTAACATGCATAAGAAAAAAATATTTGTGATAAAATAGCATTAACATGAAATAATTTGCTTCTTTACCATAGGTGCTGCTCTTGAAGGAAAGAATTTGCTCCCGAAATTCTTTCCTTTAGCCCCTATTTTGGAACCGATTCTAGGGATAGTTTTCATGATTTTTCTTTGTTGTGCGTAAAAGAATTCCGTTCTGGCTACGCCACTGATAGTTGTTTCGTCTGTCTTCTCACAGCTGTATTCAACCGTTTGGTTTAAACATATTTATTTCCAAAATGTTTACATATACAACACATACAAAAGTACAACAATAGGATTAGAACGAAAGCATAAAAGCTTATTTAGTTCCTTTCCTAGGATGTGATCATTGTCAGAAATATGAGTATACAAGCAAATCCTGAATGGTTAGTTTCCAGTGGTCCTCTTCAAGTAATAACAATTTATTAATAAATAATAATTGTGAAGTTACCATGAAAAGATGAGCAAACATAAAATGACAATAAGAAGAGAAAAGAGAAACAAATTACACAAGATGTAATGGAGAAAAACAGAGGGAGGGAAAGAAATGCAGAACTATGGAGCAGATTTTACGAAGACTATGAATATAGTAAGAAGTTACTGGGGACTGTGAGCGGTGCAGGAGAGATCCGAGTGAAGTCATCGATGTATGCTCCGAATCACTGTCACTATTTAAAGTCCATTTAGTCTGGTACAAATAATGACTGATACGAGTGTGACCGATTAACTTTCTTAAAATCTTTTCGTTCTTTGGATATACCTCTGTACTGCTTCAAAAATGGCTATATTAGCTTCATTGGGTAAATTAAGACCGCCATTGAGGATTATGTTTAGGGTGATATTGCCATGTTGTGATAGAGTATCCATTAATACCTCTCTATATTTTTTGTATAAATGGCATCTAAAAAAGAAGTGGTCTGCATTTTCTATTTCACCACATCTACAATTACAGAGAGGAGATTCTATGATGTTTTTCGAGTAAAGATCGTAGTTGAGAGAGCTGCAACCAGTTCGAAGTCTAGTATGAAGTATCTGCATGCTTCTGTTGCCTGCATAAAAGTATTTTGGAACAATTACTCTGCCCTGACTTAATTGTCTCTTAAAATCATCAACTGTATCTACAATCCTGTCAGAGCAGGGAAGATCGTTCCAATCACGAATGGCTGCAGGAAGAAAAGAATTATGATATTGATTAGTACGAGATTGTATTGTTCTTATATTATTTGCGTTACGCAAACTGTAACGTGAAGCGTTCTGGTCAGGTCGAGGAACCAGTGAAGAAAGATAAGAGGGGGCAATGTCATTATACATTTTATAGAATAGGACAAATTTATGCTTTCTTCTCCTTACATCTAGTGTTTCCCATCCGATCTCACCATTTTTGCACAGAGACTAGTTTAGTTGTTCCGGTGGCTATTCTAGCAGCCTCTAATTGAATTTTTTCTATCTCATGTTTCTCTTGTTGAGTGCAGTTGTCCCAAACTACATCGGCATATTCTAGTATTGGGCGAATAAAAGCAATATAAATTGTTTCTAGGGACTTTCTATCCAAGGTATATTTAAATTTCCTCATGACATTTATTCTGGACCATGCCTTACTCTTGACATACTCTATATGTTTATGCCAGGAGCAGTCTGATGCTATATAAATTCCCAAATGTTTATGAAACTGAACTTCGTTAATTTCTTGATTCGACATGAAAACCGGAGGATGATCAGGTTTGTTTATTTTGCGAGAGATAATAAGAGATTCATTTTTATTTGGGTTAGATTTCACTAACCAAGACTTTGCCCATTTTGATATTTTGTTAAGATCTGTATTAAGGATTTCAGCAGCAGTATCTGGATTGTCTACAATAATATACAGACTAGTGTCGTCAGCAAAAAGTCGGATGTTCGATCGAATTTCAGTGACAATGTCATTTATGTATAGTAGGAATAACAGAGGGCCTAAGATGGACCCCTGCGGAACGCCAGCTTAAATATAATTCCAGATAGACTTGACCCCAGATAACACAACACGTTGTTTTCAATTTTCAAGCTTGTAAACCATTGTAGTAAATTTCCAGTTACTCCTGCTGCCTTAAGCTTGTGAATTAGTCCGCTATGCCAAACCCTGTCAAATGCCTTGCTGATATCACAGAATACTACTCTGATTTCTTTCCCTGAGTCTAACGCGTGGCAGAAAGTATCGTATAAATATGTTAATTGATTAACAGTAGAGTCGCCTGGTCTAAAGCCAGACTGGAACGATGTAAGGATATTGTTATCAAGGAGGTGATTGTATAAATATTTAAAAACAAGTCTTTCTAAAGCTTTGTCTAAGTTACTCAAAAGTGAAATTGGTCTGTAATTAGAAGGAACTGTCGGATCACCACCTTTAAGTATTGGGCAAACATGAGTTTCTTTAAAACAATCAGGTACGGTTCCATGTTGTAAGGGCTGATTAAAAAGAGCACAGACAGGAATAGAAAGTTCATCAGCTAGCACAGAGAGAATACGATTACTGAGTCCATCGGGGCCAGTAGCTTTCCCAACAGGGAGAGATTTTAAGATTAGTTTAACCTCATGTGGTGACAAAACGAGAGAACTTAGACAACGTTGAACCAGGTATTGAGCAATTTCAGGAAGTGCAGCATCGTGATCATTCATTAGAGTTTGGTCATGGAAGAAGTCATTAAGAACGTTAGCTTTCTCTTCCTCTTCGACGAATACTAGACCGTCCTTCTCTAATGGAGGACTTGAGGCTTGAGAAGAAGGGGAGATAAAGGACTTGAAAAGTGACCACCAGTGTCTTGGTGATAAAGAATCAGATCTAAGTTTATCAGATAAAGACTCATTAAGGGCTTTTTTAGACTCTCGAATCATAGATATAGTTTTATTACGAAACCGTCTGAAAGTATTCCAATCATTCATGAAGTTAGTTTGTTTTGCCCGACGGTAAGCTCTTTTGCGTTTCCTAATATATCTTTTGATTGATGAAGTCATCCATGGTGGATCAGACGGTCGTATTGTTACTATTTTATTTGGAATGCAATCTTTTGAAATTTCGAGTATCTTGTCAATTAGTCTCTTAGCATAAACGTTTATATCTGGGTTATGGAGAGCCTTCTAGTCTGTTGACGATGCCATTTCCTTTAGAAGATCATAATTCCCTTGTTCGTATCGCCAAATGTGACGGGTAAATGATCTACGTATCGGCTTACAAAATTTAAATATGCCAAAGATCGGACAGTGATATCTCAAATCCTGACCAAGAAAGGGGTCTCCCACACCGTTTAAAATAACATGATTAGGATTACTCATAAGCATCAAGTCAATGAGGGCGGAAGAATGTTCCGTAAAATGTGTTGGTTCGTTTACAACCTGGGTTAGAGAAAATTGATTACAAAAATCGTTTATTTTCCTGGCCGATTGAGGGTTGTACATGTTAATATTAAAATCGCCAGTTATTATGATGTCATTTATACCGGTGTCTACTGCAAGGTGGATCGAGTCCTCCATTGTTGAATAATAGTTTAAATCGGAATTGGGTG
Source organism: Anodontia alba (assembly GCA_964016985.1). NCBI lineage: Eukaryota > Metazoa > Mollusca > Bivalvia > Lucinida > Lucinidae > Anodontia > Anodontia alba. The sequence continues at coordinate 98,711,525 of OZ024823.1, read as the reverse complement.
GTCGATAAAATAATCCAAAAAGTACATGTTTGTGTTTAAGAACTAGTTCTATCCAGATACATTCAATTCCTCTTGGTTCTAAATCTAATCTGCGTTTATAATAAATAGAGTCCTTAACGTATATCATTACTCCCCCATGACTATCACCCTGCCGATCTTTCCGTTCGGGCTCCCGATACGACTGTATTAGAAGAGTTTCTTTGGATATGGATGGATTAAGCCAAGTTTCAGAAAAAGCGAGAATGACAAATTCAAATAGTTCTGAGCTGAGAATATCTATTTTACGAGTAATACTCTGAACGTTGTAATGAACAATAGATAGCTTGTTTTGAAGAGTGGACAGGTTCATAGACCCGCCAGATGCTAAAGACGAAGTGTTAGCAGTGCTAACTGAGGTGCCTGTTTGAGGTCCCGGATTCTGTTCGATATCTCCGGCCTTAAGAAGCAGAATAAAGATCCAAGCGACCGTAACCAAAAAGAGAATAAATGCTAATCCATGACATGTAAACTTGCAGTTTTCCTTATAGTGCTTACCAGGTACAGTGTGTCTAAGTAGATTTTGAAATATAAATTCGTGTTTTGCATGGTTTTGTTTGATGGCTGATAATAGAGAGAAAGAATTGTCTACTCTATTCCAGATGAATAGCAGAACAAAGATTCGGAACGCAAACGGCACAGTATTGGTACGATACCCATGTGTGTGCGAGGCGGCAAAAAGTTCCTCTGATTTCGCTTTCATGACACTGAAGATATTAAAATCTGATAAAGAACACACGCCATCACACACAAATAAGCATCACTGTACCAAATACAATCAGTACGACCAAGCCCATGCACCACCCACATATGTTCCGCTCCAGAAGCCCTTAAGACGAAAAATAAAGAACAGAAAGACGTAAGAATAAAGAAAATCATAATCAAGATAAAGAAAAAGAGGAGGAAAAATTGCATTAATATTCGTTGTAACGTTCTACAATGGTAGCAAGACTATACATTCAAAAATAAGTATACATTCAAGCTTATGCATCAAGATAATAAATATCTCGTATTAAACAGCCCATGATTATAAGATGTTGCTCCAGTCACACTAGTGGTAACATTATGTATGTAGGCATGTGAGAAGATAGGCAGGCAGGCCTTCAGAACTCACGCACGCACAAAGGCAGGTATGCACATACACGCATGCACACACGTACGCAGGTACGCACCTACGCACGTGTATGCATGTTTGTATGTGGGTAGTTAGGATTTAAATAATATCTGATACAAAAGTTAATTTTTCAGACTTTTCAACCTTCTAAGATGTATGCAAAATGTCAGCAGTTCGTGTTTTCATGTGTGTGTGTGTGTGTGTGTGTGTGTGTGTGTGTGTGTGTGTGTGTGTGCAATCATGTGTTAGCACTTTTTTCTGTATGTGAGTATCCTTCTATAGTAAATGAACTTGATTATAACTTCAGCACAACCATTTATATATACTGAACATAAGACAAGATACATTATAAGACATGACATGACATGACATGACACGACACGAGGTGCCATGAAATGACAAGACATGACACGATACCATGACTTACCACTACATAGCAGGGCATGACAGTACATAACATGACATAGTAGGAACCTCCAGTAGCACACAATCAATAGTCCGGAAACTCCAGACACATAAAAACTGTACTACCCTACCAAGTAACACTAAGGAACTGATCAAACTGCGCAGGATGATTCACATCCCACCAATCGAAAATGGCAGAGTTATATGAAGGCAGTGCCCCGTAACCTTCACTCCATCCATGCCTCTTGAACATAAATGAGTTATAGCATGTTAAAGTTAGGAATGAATTACAGCATAGTGTGTCTACGCATAAGAACGGTTCACCATATTTATGATATAACATATCACAATGACATGACATGGAAATAGCATGACACAGCACCACATGGGGCATCATGAGATTCCCGTCATGGCATGATTACATGAAAGGACACTATGTGACGTAACATGTGTAACATATTAAAAGAATTGATCAATAAAAGTATGCTCCAACAAAACATATGAGTGGTTCCTAATATGTTCAAGCATAAGAGTGGTACATAGTGCGATATACATACCTTATCAGATAACATAATGCGATATACATACCTTAACAGATAACATAAATAATGTGACATGAAACAGCACGACACAACATAAGATGACATGACACGACACGACATCGCATGGCATGATACGACCGACATGACATTACGTGAGAGCACACAATATGGCATAAGATAATCCAACTTAAAGAAATTGTGAGAACTATGTCCAAGCATTTCGCACTTTGAATGAATAAGACATAGTTATCCAACAGACCTACATAATCTATTATTTGTATAAACTTGGAATGCCGTATGATAAGTGCTGCGCAGCCCATGGCCTCAAGCTCGAGAACCATCGGGTCTAGATATACCCGAGTGTACACCAGCCCGTGTCCCCGGAGTTGCACTAAATCCAAAAAATACTGGGTCAGTTCCGAGCTGTTTTGAAGTATAATGTGTATAGCAGATATGGTAAGTATTGCAGTGAACCGAACAAAGCAATGTCCCGTAGACAATAACAGTGTCTATATGGTTTAGACTCTTTACTCTGTCGACCCTGAAAACTAGCACAGGTACCTATGAAAGCAGTGTAGATCCACATGAGACCGCACGCAGTGAGCCATCTCTTCAGGACCAACACTATTTGTCATCATATTATTGATTATTGACTAAATAGAACACATATTCAACCGTTTCATCAAATTCTAGAAGTTTTACAAGCTGTAAGCCATATCAGGGGCGGATTCAGAGGGGGCTCTGTCGAACCCCCATTTGACTCAAAATTTCATTTTCATGCAAAATTGTAGATAAATTTGGAATATCGTATTTACCCTAAATATTCACACTCCTTACTCTTTACCTTATATATCTCTTCAACATTTTACTGCCTGTGAGTATGTGTAAAATTGCTAAATGAGTGGCAAACAGTGTATACCCTGATCAGACACTGCGTTCTGTGGCGTATGAACTGGATCTACACTGTTTACTAAGGTCTGTCTGTCCAAATACATAGAGTAAGTACTGTAACTTCATCAAATCAAACCCCACAGAAATCACCCTGGATCAGCCCCTGCATATTAAAGCCTTACCGTGCTTGCCCTCACATTTGAACCAGCAATTTTTACAATATGCCTATTGATGTGTCTAAAGACTGCTTTTTTAGTAGCATACAGGGCAGAGAATAATCGGACGTTTGACAATTGTCTACGCTGTGTTTCACTGTTCAGACACCTATAAATAAGGGTAAATACGGTAACTGTCTTTACCGAGTGCATTTTTGATAATTTGGAAAGAATAAGAAGTTGTTCAATTTTCTCTTACCTGTTTACCCCTGAGTTTCTTAAATCTATGAAATTGAACGTATCCATTATCTCAATAAGGGATGTCGCGTATACAAAAATCGAAAACAAAATGGCAAACAGACTAGTAATGAAATAGAAAATGGCAAATAGTGTCATTATGAGCCGTCTCAGCAAGTGCTAAGACCTTTTTTTTCTGGTCTTTGGAGCTAAAAAGGTTAAATGAAAATTAAAATCTTAGTATAAAATCCAATGCCAAAACCTTTTTTCTGGTCTGTGGAGTTGAAAGGGTTAAAGGAATATTAAAACCTGTAGTATAAAAGCCAACGCCAAACCTTTTGTTTTTCTGGTCTATGGAGTTGAAAGGTTAAAGGAATAATAAAAACTGAAATACAAAAGCCAACGCTATAGGAAATACGAATGGATGATGATCAAGTGTTCCAAGATAGAAATCAGTGTACGTCTAACAAGGAAGCCATAAATTGTCTTGATACGTGAGACAAAATCTAAAATCATTAGAAATTATCTTGGAGGCAATATGTAGGGTAGTACACTCTAGTCAGAAAGGTAAACTCATTATTCAGTGCACGTGTACCATCACGCGCCATCCAATCAGATAGCAGTCTAATATAAGGTCATCCAAACATGGGTTATCCAATAAACTATGCAATCAAACCTATACTCTTCGTAAACGCCTCTACCGTAACCATTCTAAAATTTTGGATACTTAATTCCTTATCATGATTATCCTAAAATTTAGTACACCAAGTGACGAGTTTGAAAAGTGCCGACTGAATGGCGAATGATGCAGACCTAGATCAAAGTATTCGGTCT